>JACCID010000433.1:0-68356 GCA_018906775.1 Sycophila sp. Sp_5
AGGGGCATACTTTCTCGGGGTCGGGGCGCAATCCTTCACTATCGAGGATGAAACCTAAGTATTTGCTTACTGTCTTGTTCCATCAGTATCTGGTAATAGGCACTCTTCAGATCAATCTTGGAGATGAATCTTGCCTTCCTCAATTTGTCTAGGGTATCGTCAACGCGGGGTATGGGGTAAGCATCTTTTCGGGTCACTTTATTCAGGGGGCGATAGTCTATGCAAAATCTAAACGATCCATCCGGTTTCTTCACGATCACTGGGGCGCTACACCATTCACTCGCTGAGGGTTCTATCACACCCTCTTGGTACATCTTCACTACTTCTCCACGGGCAACTTCCAACATCTTCTCCATTTCTTCATCTACTTCGTATTCTTCCTCTTCGGATTCGTCCGACAGGTTCAACGCTTGTGCGATTAATGGGTTCCATGACTCCTTGGGTTCGAACAATCGCGTGTTCCTTCCTCGGATGCTTTGAATGTTGGCCCTGTTTTAAATCAGCGTGATCCTTTGTCGTCCTCTATCCTCTTCAGCATCGTTGTAATCTGCAAACTTCTCGACTTTCTCCATCCTATTCTTCTCTTCTCTGCCTGGGTTTTCTAAGTTTAAGGGGATTAGGGGTTTGGGAACCGCGTAACATCTCTCTTCTTCTATCAAATGGGCGGGGGGTTTAGGGAACTCGTAACTTCTCTCTGTCTTCTATAAAGGGGGCTTGGGGGTTTAGGGGACTCGTAACTTTCTCTCTTCTTCTATAAAGGGGGGCTGGGGGTGTTTTGGGAACTCGTAACTTCTCTCTTCTTCTATAAAGGGGGCTGGTGGTTTAGGGAACTCGTATTTTCTCTCTTCTCTATAAAAGGGGGCTGGGGGTTGTGGGAACCTCGTGCGCGGGGTCTCCGTGCGCGGGAAAAATTCTTCTTCTCTTCGGGGATGACTCCAAGGGGTGGGAGCTTAATACTCATTAGTAGAAACGCAGTTGTGAATTCACTGTTGTCCCTGTCCATTCCTTGGAATTGCCCCCTGATTTGGGAATTGAGACATGAGGGGAGGCAAATTGGGCTGCTTGCCCCCCCTGCTGCCGTTTCCCAACATCTTGGCAATTGGGGCACAACGGATGCACTGATAAAAGGTAACCCCTTCTATGCACACACACCTGACACGCTATGCCCTGCTTAACATTCCTCGGGCATTCACGTGATCGGTGTCCGAATTCTCCGCATGTAAAACATTTTGTGCGCGGACAATTGGAGGCTCTGTGCCCTACATTACCGCATGTAAAGCATGCTCCAATGTATCCTGGCACCTTGCCACCTTGCTGCGGTTGTTCGTTTGACTGTTGTCTTTGAAACGTTCGCAACACTGGTGGAGGTGCTGCTGCCACTGCTGCATACTGCATGGGAGTACTCGTGGGCGCTGGGATCACTACCTGCGCAGCGGGGGTTTGGCTCGCTGCTGCTGCAACTTCTTGAGCCTCACCTCCATTCCCGTTATTACCCTTATCTTGCGTTGTCTTCTTTTTCTTCGGGGCATTCTTCTGTGTCTGCTTCTTCTCTTCCTCTACTGCCGCAACCTTCTCCGTCTTCTTAGGGGGAATAAACGCACCTCCTGGGACTGACAACTTTTCAGGGGGCGGTGGTGGTCTAAATCGGGCTATATTTTCCTTTTCCTTCTCGTAAATCCTGCCTAAGGCGTGGATGTCTGAGAAATCATCGAAAATATAATCCCTAAATCGGATCTGGTAGTCAGGGCGTAAGTTTTTCAGCGCTATGCTGACCTGTTCTCTTCTGGAGGGAGGACGTCTACAGAGGTGAAAGATGGATTTTAATGCTGTTATGAACGCGGCGATTCCCTCTCCTTTGCCCTGCGTTCTCGCACGTGCATCCATCAAGATGTCCTCATCCGCCCGCTCCACCATATACTGGTGTTTGAATTCCCTCCTGAATTCTCTCCAGGTTCTTATGTCCCTTTTCACCGTCCTAAACCACTGGCACGCCTTCTCCGTCAAAGTGCACGGGATTGCTCGCAACATTCCTTCGTCTGATAGCCGGTGGCTGTCCTTACAGTCTTCCAGCTTTAATAAATACTCCTCCGCTGCTCCGTGGCCTTCGCCGTTATACGTGATTCGCCACGTTTGGAACAGTTTGGAGATCTTCATATCCAGACTGGCGTCGCGTCTTCTCCCGTCACCATGCCGTCCGTGTCCTCTCTCATCACTCCTGCTTCTCCTCCTATCACGCCTGTCTCTATCATCTCTTCGTTCATCATTTCTACTATCTGCTCGTACCCTAAATCTTCTCTGCAACCTCAATCTGGGACTTCTCTCTCTACTTCCATGGGAGCTCCTACTCCAACTTCTGCGGGACAATCGGGACCTAATATCTTCACTCGCATCTCTACTGTGACTTCTTCGCTCTCGATGACTTCGTCTACTTCCTCTCGAATCTCTACTCCGACTTCTCTGGGATTCGCGATGGCTTCTCCTACTTCCTCTCGAATCTCTACTCCGACTTCTCTGGGATTCGTGATGGCTTCTCCTACTTCCTCTCGAATCTCTACTCCGACTTCTGTGGGGTTCGTAAATACTTCTCCTACCTCCTCTCGAATCTCTGCTACGACTTCTCTTGGGGGACTGTCGGGTAATTCTTCTTTCATCACGAACATCTTTACTTCTTCTTCTGGGGGAATTATGGGGATTTCTTCTCACATCTCTTCTATCTTCTCTGCTTCTACTTCTGGGGAAATTATGGGGATTTCTTCTCACATCTCTTCTATCTTCTCTGCTTCTACTTCTGGGGAATTATGGGGATTTCTTCTCATATCTCTTCTATCTTCTCTACTTCTACTTCTGCCTCTTGTCAGCCTATTTTCTTTTTGATTTTTCGCCGTGTTCTTATCACCGTGTTTCTCTACTTCTCTTCTGGGTTGGGGATCTACTTCTTCTCTGTCTAGTGCAGGATTTGTCGCGGGGTTGTTCGCGGGGATTGTCGCGGGGATTGACAATTGCTCGCAGGGTACGCGGGGTAAAGGGGAATGCTGAGGGTTGGTTTTCTGTGGGTCGCGGGGTTCTAGGGGGCCTAACGTCTCTAGCTCGTTTCTTCTTCCGTTTGTTTCTTCTTTCCTCCTAATTTCTTCAGACTCCTTAACCGTTCTCTTGGGTACTGCTCCTCCTTGCTGATTCACCCTCAGACTGACTGTGGTTGCTGGCTGTTGGATTAATTCTTCCATTTCTATGGATAATCCACTTGTCGATACTTGATCAGCATAGTCCAACTGCGGTGTCGGTGGCGTCGGCACATTTTCCACTAGATGGCTAGGTCGATGTCTACTTTCTTCGAATTGAAACCTTGCCGTACTATGTCCCATACTTCTTCGACTTGGCCAAGCAATTGGAATTGGTGTTGGTATGTCAAACGGCCATTCCCGAATTCCTGATGCCAAACTCGTCGTCGTCCTTGGGGCTGTCGGCTGGATATGCGCTTGTGCTGCACCGCTTGTTGTAACTATCGTGCTGGTCGTCGTCATCGTTGTAGCTACCATAGTCGGTACTGTGGGGTTAATCTGTACCCTTTGCAGTCTCTCCTCCAATTCGGTATTTGTTTTCGGTCCCATCGCTCCTTCTTCTTCGCTCTCTGCATCCTCCTCAACCTCTTCTTCTTCTACTTCATCATTTTCTATATTCCACGGGACATTTTTAATCTTCATTTCCTCCCTGCATTTTGCTCTCAACAATCTGTCTCTTAACGTCGTGGTCGATCCTTCTATATTTAACCCTGCGTGAACTAATTCTCTAATCAACGGCGCGGGTTGTAACTGGCTAATCCGTCTGTACTCCCTTTTAATCTCGTCATTTCCCCTTACGTTCTTCTTCACCCATTTTGCGCAAATACTAGTTGACGCGTCAATATCCATTTCGCGGGGCGCGGGAATACCACTCGTTGGGCTATGTAACCGCAAGACTCCGGAGTCTTGAAACCGAGTTTTTGAATCCGTGGGAGCACGCGAATTACTGAAGGCCAACTGATAGTATTTCAACTGCGTCACGTAGCGAAGAGTGGAGATTCTCAGCGGTGTCGGTTGCCCTTCGCCAATTTTGACGGATAAATTTAATTAAGAATAAATAAATTGAGAAATCTGGCGATTACCGTATTTAATCTTCCTAAAATAAAGGAGAAAAAAAAAACAAAATAATTCGCCTTCAATCTCCTTAATTTAATCCTAAATCTTCCTGAAAAAAATGACAAAAGGGAGAAAAATGAACAATAATTTGTATTTTCCTACTGGCAACCGACGACCTGTATGCGCTGGGTTTTATAATTGTAAGCTTTCCAAGGCAGGCCGAATCCAAATTTAAAAATCGGGCCGCCCGGGCAACCTCACAATAAATACAAAAATAAATAAAATTTTAATAAATAAAATTTTAATAAATAAAATAATATAGATTTTTAGAAATGCCACACTCGCTTACTCAAATGGGCGTTCAGGGGCGATACACGGGGTTATACGCGGGGAAAAAATTTTGGGGATCTTCTTTTCTCCATAAAAAATCTTCCAACAGAGGGAATTTCAAATAGCTAATTTTCCTTGATTCTGTGGGTCGAAATCTGCCAATGTCCGTTGAAAATCCAATTTCTATAATTTTCCGGAAAATTGTCTATAGAAAATTTTTCCACAGAAGAAAACTCGAAATTCTACTTTTCCCTCGTCCTCTGAGTTGTCCTGGATCTAATTCTTCCTCAATCTCAACTTTGAATTTTTGTTCCGGAAAATGACTATGAAAATTTTTCCCACAATTAGAAATTCGAAAATCCTATTTTTTTTTTAGCGTTGTTAGACCTTCTGTTGAAATCCGTCGAAAACTGAATTTTCAAAATTTTCACTGAAACGAAGAAAATTTTCTACAACACACAACAGAATTTACAAAAATTGTACGCGGGAGATTTTCTGCAATTTTCCTGGTCGACACTTCCAAATTTTCTGAAAGGGAAAAAACCAAAACAGGACAACACACAAATTCTCACTTCTTAACCTATAAAATCGAACACGGGATAAATCGAACACGTGGCAAAAAATTTTCGGCTTCCAAGATGGCGGCACGTCGTCTCGGCAGCGTGGTCTGGGAGCTATGGTTGGGCGCCAATTTGTGATAGGGAAAACGGTAGGGGCCGGGGTTTGCACCTCTCTTCCTATCACAAATGGGAAAATGGGGGTTTTGTAATGGGTTTCCCCGTTCCACTTCGCCCTTTTCCCTTTTTACACGCCTTCACACCCGACTACTACTACTACCACTACACGCACTAATGGCTTTCCGCTTGGCTGCTGCTCCACTCTTTCCGCTCCACTACCTATAACCTAAAAGGGAATCCTCCACGTTACCTACCACTTCTTAATTTTGTTGAGCGCCAGGCGCCGTATAGACGCCACCGGATCACGAACTCCTCGCTCCGGTTGAGATTTCTGTTTCCCAGGGTTGGGGGTCCTCCCGAGACTACCACGTACACGTGGCGTTTGCTGCACGCTCCGTTGACGACGCGGATTCAGCTGCTCACTCGAGACAGCCGGTGCACTTGCGAATTTGCTGAGAATCAGCTTCAACCCACCACTTTACAACACACCCAACACTTAGAAATCAAACTCGAACACTTGTGAATTTTATCTAAAATATATATTGCCTCCTGGCGTAGGGGAATACACTTGTTGGGAGATGTGTGTGTGCGCGGCGCGGGTCACGTTCGCGGGACTTTCGGAGGGAAATTTACAATAGTTTGAGGGAGAAATAACCCAATGAGGGTGTGCGCGGGGTTCACCGTCTCAAAAATGAACTATTCCGTCCTAACTAACTTCTCCTCGGCTACTACTCCTCACGACTCGCTAACTCAAAGAACTCTCGAAAAGTGCGTCCGGCTGCAATGCAAGCTTTCGGCTGAATGGTCCGTCCGATCGCTACACGCGTTTTCTGCTGAATGGACGTGGCGTCGCGGAAGTCTTCTCCGTCGCGACGCTAGCCCTTATTCCTTCTCACTCGCTCTCATTGATCGACTTCCGCCCGCACCGACGATACGCGCGTGGATTGGCTGCACGGCATCAATGCAGCCAATCGATATCGTCGAGCGTGAGCGCGAGCGCGAGCTGAATTATCGCGTAATTATCACGCGGACGTTGGCAGCCTGCTCGACTCGCCGAGCTCGTCGAGCAGCGCCAGTGACGTCACGCGCGCAGTCGGCCTTTCTCTCTCTCTCCGCTCTTCGCCGCTCTTCCCTCTCTCTCGCACTCCACTTCGCCTCTCTCTCTCTCGTCGATACGCGCGCGCCACCTCGACTCGCGCGCCAACTCGCTTACTCGCTCTTCCTCTCTCGCACCTACACGTGCGCGCCGCCTCGACTCGCGCGCCAACTCGTGTACGCGCGCTTTCTCTCTCGCACCCGTACGCATGGTCCGCGCTCGACCACGTGTCGCGCGTGGCCAAGTATATGCTTCCCCAGGTGCGCGGCGCACCCTGGGGGAGTCGCGGCGCGTCATTGTGTTCGCGGGTGTTGTGTGTGTCTGTGTGCGTGTGTGTGTGTATGTGTGGGGATGTCGCCAGGGCGGCGTTCGCGTCGCCGGTGGTCAGCATCATGGCGGCGCCGAGCAGCTGGCCTCCTTCGTCTCGCCTTGCCGACAAGCCATCCCCGCCGCGTCGTCTTCAACCGTCGAGCTGCGCGCCGTCGGCTGCTCCGCTCCGTCGGCTATGTCTTGGTGCGGCCGCCTCCCTGCGGCGCGGCCTCGACGAAGTCCCGGCGGCCTGGCTAGGCTCAGGCGGCATCCTCGCACGTGCTCTCTCTCTCTCGCACGCATGGCTGGCAGGTGCGGTTGCGCGTCGTCCGCTCCACACCTGTCACTTTGGTGGGCCTACAGTGTGCAGAGAAGCTCGACGTTAAATAATTTATTTAACGCCGACGCCTTCTCAGCCCTGAGACCCTCCGAGAGAGAGAGCCGAATCACTCACGCGTTAAGACGTGCAAATGCAACGTCACAAACTTAAATATCTAAAAACTAGAGTCTTTAAGCTTAGAAAGCTTTGTTTTTTATTTTGACCATTTTTCACTAAAATACAGCTTTTTGAAAATTGCCAAAAAAATTGAAAATTGTGTTGTTCCCTTAATTTTTGCGATAATTGAAGTAAAAAACAATGTTTAGAACGCTTTCTAAATTCGTGCAGAACTGCCACCACAAAATCATTAGAAAAAAAATTACATTTGAGTTAGCCTCTCTTTGAATCTGCTCGCGAGATAACCTCGATTTGAAAAGGCTTGCAATATTGTCGTATCTTAACGCGGCTTCCGAGTTAGTCGGTTATTCCACCCAGGCGTCGAATATGGTATAGTTATTTTATCATCATTTCAGAGCTAACTTTGAACGCCTGAAGATTCTTCGCAATTCAATTTTTCTTAACGTCGTTTGAAGCGTTTTATCTTCCGTGTTAAGTGCTTTAATTTGGTTTATCGCACGTTTCATTTGATTTGTTAGGACCAGAAATACAACAAGTCAAAATAGGCGATTTTTTCGAAATTGAATTTTTTAAATAATTGAAAAAGTTTATTGTAAACAATATCGTAAAAAAACTAGAAGGAAAGATCAGCAGAGCCCTCTGCGCAGATAAAGTTAAAAAAGTTCCTAGAATGTTCCATTTATTTTTGCCGTTGAGGTAAATAAAAGGCGATCTTATCATACCTTATATTATCATTACACGCGTGTACTATTTTCCGGAGTATTTTCTTTTTATCACCTCGTATAAAATTTTTTTAGTAAAAAAAAAAAGTTATCTGTAAGATGACAGAAAACATAGTTAAATATTAAGCCCCTCTTTTCAACTCCCACTTATACGCTTCTGCTCATTCAATGGTAAAAATCGTTCAGGAAGAATTAGTAAAGGAAATGCAGAGATAAAGCGAAAGAAAGAAGTAAAGTTTTTTTGAACAGCAATAAGTTCATAGAATTAGGGCTATATATAAAAATCCAATGTATGTTATCCATTGACATATTTACAGAACTAGAGTTCGGATCGAATTTTAGGAAAAAGCAGAACAGCCTATTAATGGCTGACTTTGAGAATTACGGTTAAAAATAATGCTTTGCACAAGCTTTGTAATTCATTTGGTAATTGCTGTTGCGGATTTTCATTAATTTATAGTTTGTCATTATTGGTATAACGATAATAAATAATAAATTATAGTTTAATTGGTAGTAGTCATTTATGTCATATTTTAATAATTCCTATTCTCGTTTGACAAAGGTCCCAATCCAACAATTTTATTTTTTAGGTTACTGTATTGCATCGCTTACGGAGTCCAACAAAAAAAACAAACATATTCCTTATCGTGACAGTAAATTAACGAAGTTATTAGCTGACAGTTTGCAAGGAAATGGAGTTACACTAATGGTAAGTTATTTTTCAATAAACTTAAAATTTATCAAATCTACCTTATATTAAGCAGCTTATGTACCATAACGTGTGATAATTTTTGGTATTCACTTCTTCCTATCAAATATTTCACGTCTACGAAGGCAAAATGGGTTATTTGGTGTGTAATATTGCATTTTTAAGACCCCCACAAATATTATGGGCGGACTTGGACTAGCTGATTTCACTCTCTGTTCCTGCTGGAAAAAGACGATTAAAATCGATTAAAATGTAATCGAATAATGTCATTTTTAATCGATTTTAATCAACATAATCGACTTAAAAAGTGCGGATTAAAAACTAATCCATATTTACCAAATTTCACTGTCATGGTTTTAATACTAATAGAGCATATTCATTTTAATGGATGTTACGGATTTTTATGTAATCATTATGTTCGCGGGGATTAGTTGGTGTCGCTCCAAACGTACCGTATTTCGGTTATTGAGGATTGGACTAAGGCTGTTAAACAAATACTTATGGATACGTGGATAATTTGCTCGTTTATTGACTTCTTATCGCCTCGAGAGAAAGATGGCTTTCGCGGTCGTCGGGCAACGTGACGCCGTGGAATCATTGCGAATGTCAGTGCGACATGCGGACCTTCACGATTGTCAGAGCCCTGAGTATTGGTTCGCGCCTCCTTAAATACCCCCTTAATCATCCGGAGTAGGGGAAGTGAGCCACTGCCGCGCCCAGAGGTTTCGCCTGGTTCTTGCGAAACGCAGGAATTCCTCTGCGTTAGCGTTTCGGTTTCCAAAAGTGCATTGCACCTAGTCGCGCCTCATCAGGATTCGTAACACGTCCAAAGCCGCGAGGATCTCGCTCTCGAGATCCTGTCTCCGTAACACGTCCGGTAAAAATAATTGGAATGTTCTACTCACTTATTATGTGTGTGTGTCAGTGTGTTTACAATTTGTTTCTAGGTTTTGCCCTCTGTCTCTCTCTCTCTCTCTCTATAATTACATTTCTCATGATCTTATATTACAATCGATTACATATGCATATACATTATCTCTTTCCTTTAGGTTTGCTTAGGTTGGCCGTCAAGTAGTAGGCAGCGTGTGAGGGTTAGTGACCGGTGCAATTACAGCTGCGTGGATGCAATGCTCATCTTTTCATTATTTGTTATTTTTACTATTATTCATATATCTCTCTTCCTTTTTCTTCATAGTTCCGCGGTAAACAGAGAGGTAGCAACCTCCCTTTGTGGGGCCTCCACTTCGGTTTTTATACTCATCCTACTGAACGTCCCACCGTATGCCTCTTATCTCTAGGCCCATAGTTCGCGAAAAGCGTGACACGGTACTTTTAGTTATCTTCGCATATACAGCTTTTTCCTGCTCAACCTACCGGGCTTCCCACCGTATGCCTCTTATCTCTAGGCCCACAGTTTGCGGAAAGCGTGACACAGTACTTTCGGTCATTTTCGCGTATCCCGGTTTTGCATCCCCATACTCGTCTCTTGACTTACTGGACTTCTCAACTGTCATCTCATAGCATCAGGAAAGCGTGGCGCGGTACTTTGGCCATCTTTAAACATCCAGAACTTATTCTAGTATCATTGTTCACTACTGAACCCGCCGAAGAAGAATGAAGTTTTTACCTTGTCAACTTAATATTGATTTAATTTTAATTTTAATATCACGTAATAAGTCGATACAGGGCAACAGTATTTCCCATTTGTAGTACCGGCGGTAACTTGGTAGTATTGTTAAATAGTTGTATAACGTTAAGGTCGCCCAGCTCGCTAGCCATGGTTGAAACCCGCGGTGACTGAGCGTTTGTTGGTAGAGAATTTGCCTTAAATAGTTGATACGTAGGGAGGGGTATCGTTATGTGGTATACTAAATCTAGTCCTGTATATATTATGGATACTTTAGATATTTTCACTTTCCGCGATGGAGGTATCAATGTCAAAAGAGGGAAAGTCGACGTTCTGAAGATGTTTCCTGGCTAATTCGGAGGATTTTTTTATTTGATGGGGCGCAAAGAAGCGCGGATGAATAATTCCCTGTGTAGCTAATAGTATTGCATTAGTCAATGTCTCCGTGTTTATTTCGATTTGCGCTACTGTCTGGGTGAAAAAGTCTATTGTAATAGTTAATGTGGTGTCACTGTTATATTGGTTATGTAATTCTGTTAGTCGTTTAATCGTTGCGTTCAATGACGTTGCGCTGTTACGTAATATGTTGAACTGACCCTGTACGACCTCTGTTTGCTGAGCCAGCAGGTCGGCTAATTTCCGCGTATCGTTTGCAGAGGTCGATGATGTCCTGAAGTTGGTTTGCTGAATCCTCGTCTAGTGTTCCAAAAAGGTATTTAAGGCCCTTGCCAACTATATTGATAAGTCCTCTTCGGACCCTATTATGGGACCCATGACTATGGCCCTGAATCATTGACATAGCATGCTGGGAATCGTGGATAGCTCGTTGTATTTCCTTTAATAGCTGTTTTAGGATCTGTATGTTGGGACATAATTTATTTGGCTGCTCGCACTGCTATTTGTAATGGTCAATGCCGGTGACGGAATAAATAATAAATATTATGGACGAGTAAAACAAATACAGACGCAAGCAAATAGGATAAATAAATAAGTAATACGTTATAGTTAAAATTAAAAATACTCTTATTTCGCTAAGTCGGCTTATCACATAAATGGCGCGCAAAACTAACATTAAAATACACACATCGCGACGATAACTGACATGCTGGCGTCAATACTAAAATATACGCTTAAAGATAATTTTCTTAAACTAATTACGCGAGAGGCCTCATACACACACTCACCCACACAGCGCGCTCTTCGCCCTGGAGTCGGGTGCTGGTCTCCTGGTCCGGTCGTTGGCAAAATTTCTGCGACAGGCGATTTTCCCAATTCGGCGAGTTGTATCGCCTGTGAATTTTCCCGGCGCCGGATTTCAGAAAGGGGCCAGTCCTCCTCGCTGGGGTTCCCCGATGACGGGATGGCGGAATCTCCGCGTTGAGGGTCGCCTGGTATGTCAGCGCCGGCGGAGGCCTTTTTACGGAATTTATGTCCGTTGTCGTTGCGGACGGCTCGTCGTCGTGCAGGAAGGTCGACGCTCTTTCCCTTCGTGCTGTCGTCTTCAATATTGTTCTTATTGTTCAATGTTTTTCAGTGTTCTGACCTCCGACTCGCGCGATCGTGTCTTATAGCCCGCCGAAATCACTCCCTTCCCTCTTTCCAGAGTCAACGAGCTCCGTCTTGCGGGCGTCCCGTGGGACCCTCAATACGCGATCATTACATCATTCCCCTTTTTACTTTGAAGATTGATTAATTTGTTTTATTTATTTGTCTTCAACGGAAAAATCGCCTCAAGCCTTTATCCATCCTGCTATGTAGCCTCTTCTTTCTTCATAACATTCACCCACACAGACATACTTACAAATTTGATTATAAAATATTTATAAAACGCCAAGTTATCCATAAAATAGTCATCATTATTTATAGTACATTTTTTTTTTTCTTAAAGTTACCAGAACAGGAAATGGTTAAGAAATTAATCACCAGGATCGGAATGGTATAACCGCAAGTCGGCTCTATTGTAGCGTCCCACAAGCTTCTGGGGATCATCCCTTTCTACCAATTCATAGGCGTTTTCATTAAAAGCACGATTAACCCGATATGGTCCGAAGTATAAATGAAAAAATTTCGAGATTTGTTTTTCGATCAGATTCGATTGTTTTGGAACGCGCAACAACACCAAGTCACCGACTTTTATGGGGGTTTTGCTACACGATGCTTGCCTTTCCTTCTGGCGTTTATGAAGCTTGTTCGTTCTTTCATTAGCGATCTCTATTTTCACCTCGTGTGGCTCCACATGCTCACGCGGAAATTTAATCAACTCTTTTATTTTACTAAAAGGTTCCTCACCAAAGTGCAACTCGTGCGGAGTGTAACCCGTTGTCGAGTGCGTGGTAAAATTAAGCCATAAATTTATTTGTTTAACGTGCCGAGCCCACGCAGCATGTTTATCACCACAATACGTTCGAAAAAATCTCCCCAGTTCTCGCATTATTCTTTCCGACGGATTGCTCTGCGGGTGACGAATCGAACAATGAACGACTTCCACGCCTAATCCCGTTAAATATTCACGCCACGCGCGGGACATAAATTGAGTTCCATGATCACTCAAAACTCTTTTGGGTTTCCCTACATTATCGATGTAATCGCGCATGCATTTAACGGTAGCCGTAGTCGTTGCTCGCCGGAGGGGATAAAGACTCACATATCGCGAAAAAACGTCGAGAACAACGAAAATATATTCGACGCCGCCCGTCGATCTAGGTAGCGGGCCATAGTAATCGACTGCAGCCAACTCGTTCGGTTTTTCCGCCTTGACCTGTAAAAATCGTCCAGACATAGTACGATTCAAATACTTCGTTCGTTGGCATATATCGCATTTCTTTATAACTCGCTTCACCTCCCTTCGCAAACCCTTAAACCAAAAAAAATTTAAGCAACTCCGCAGTTGTTTTAAAGACACCTCCATGACCAATTCGTTCGTGAATTTCCCGTATGAGCTTATTCTTTAAGATTTGTGGCACCACTATTTTATATTCAGAGTTACCGCTAATTCGCCGAAACACTATCTCCTCCTTCACAATAAAATCAACTGCTTTCCCGGATTTAAGTAAGCCCCGAATTTTTTCAATCTCCGCATCTTTAAGTTGCATTTCTTTTAACCGATTTAATTCCGAAAACCAAACGTCGGTAATTAGTATTGAGACGCTTTGACCAATATTACTTATACTGATTTCCGCTTTAATAGGCCGATTACGACTAAAATAATCCGCGATAACGTTGTCGCTTCCCTTGCAGTACTCGATATCGTAGGTATACTGCTGCAAAACAAGAGTCCAACGCATTAATCGCGACGTATGAAAGGAAGTTTTTAGTAAAAAAATTAAAGCTTTATGATCGGTCTTTATAACAAATTTTTTTCCGATTAAATAATACTTTAATTTTACTACCGCGTAGACTATCGCCAAGAGCTCCATTTCACACGTAGAATAATTAGATTCATAAGCCGTCAGGCACCGACTTATCAACGCTATTATTCGCGGATCATTGTTTTCATCATATTGATATAAAATGGCACTTATTCCGCGACTACTCGCGTCGGTTTGCAAATAAAACGGTCTGTCAATATCGTAATAATTTAAAAGAACATGCTGCGCGAATTGGTTTTTTAATTCTTGAAAGGCGATTTTATGCTCGTTCTCCCACTCAAATTTATTTTTTTCGCATAGCAATTTCCGAAAAGGATTGATATACGAAGCGTATCGTATTGCAAAAATTCTATAGTAATTGCACATTCCGATGCAACTTTGCAATTCTTTCCTATTCCGCGGTTCTGGCATATCCATTATTGTTTTTATCCTTTCCGGATCCGGGCTCACTCCGTTTGCATTTAATATAAATCCCAGAAAGGGCACACTTTCGCGACAAAATATTGTTTTGTTAAGATTTAATGTAAGACCCGCCATACGCAGCTTATTAAAAAAATAGCGTAAATGCGCTACGTGCGCTTCAAAAGTTCGCGATCGTATGAAGGCATCATCGACATACAGAGTCAAAAATTCCCGATCCTCATGCGAAAATAATGTATTTAACGCACGTATAAATGCCGAGCCCGCCGTACTCAAGCCAAACGGCACGACACAATATACGTATGTTTTTCCCTCGAAAATAAACGCGGTGTACTTGCGCGACTCTTTGCTCAGCGGAACTTGATGGTAACCTTCCGGCATATCCGTCGTTGTGAATACCCTTCGTCCCTCATTATTTTGTATTATTTCGTCGGTTCGCGGAGGGCACTCGACATCCGGTTCAATGTATTTGTTCAATTGCCGAGCGTCCAAACATAATCGGATTTTCCCGTTTTTCTTCGGCACGACACGTAAGGGGTTTTGATAAGGACTTGACGCCGGTTCAATTATTCCATTTTCTACTAATCTTTCTAATTCTTTCCGAACTGCGTCCTTATACGCCAATGGGACTGGATATGACTTATTAATATTGGGGTTTTCAGATGTTAGTTTCAAACCATATTCGTAATTTTTTATGCGACCGGGCTTGTCCGAAAAAACATCTCTAAATTCATAAATTAAATTTTTTAGTATCCGCTTCTGCTCGTCCGACAGACTTGAAATTTCGTCCGTGATTTTATCAATTGAGTTATCAAAATCCTTCGGCGGAGATGAAGAGCGATCGCTATTCCCCGCCTCAAGAAAAAAATGACTGGTTTCGTTTTTTTCTTGAGCCGGGTCATAGTTAATCTCCCCCGACAACCCTGAATACTCAACCGAACATTCAACGTATGCCGATTGATAAGAGCTCGGAATTTCTTGAGTATAATTAATAAACGCTTCCTCTAATACGACGTCTCTTATGCTAATCGTTTGATTGGTACCATCTATTATTACTTTATTTTTTATTATCCAATCAATTCCGAAGATGACATCGTAAAGCGGATTTCCAACAACTAATAACATTGTCTCTAATTCTAAATTTTGTATTTTTACTCGAACATAAATTTGTTTTTTAATTTTACTTGAGCTCTTACCAAAAGCTCCGATTAACACGGTATTCGCGACAGGCAGCGTTAAAATACCCGGTTCTTCTTTTAAAAGCTCGTAAGCCGCCTGCGAAATTAACGTCGCGTTACTTCCCGTATCTATTAGGCCTTCTAATTGTAAGCCACCGATCGTCGCGATTATTCGGGGACAACGAAATTTTGTTTCTCGTTTCATTTTTTCGTTCTGTGGTTCGAGGACATCGAAGGCTAGGTCCTTCATAATACCGCAGCTCTCGACCGGACCGTTTCGTCTCGAGCTGTCGACTCGTTTCCCGAGTTCTCGATTTCGTTTTCGGGAATTTCTTCGCTCTCGGCAGTCGCGTCCCTTTCCTCGTCAATTTCAACCTCCGCGCATGCCACGCTATTGTATCTATTTCGCGTCCCATCATTGCGCTCCCATCCGCGGTTATTTCTTTCAAAATGGTTACGGCGATGATCGTTTAGGGCTCGTCTGTCTTCAAAATCCCGTGGATTCGCGTTTTCATTTCTCGGTAAGTTAAATCGCTCGTTAAGACGCCTGTTGTTCTCTCGCAGCTGACTTGGGCCGCGATAATCCGCGTGTTGTTGATTTATCGGCGGCCGCGGATAAATATTTTGTTTTGGGGCTGGTTCACGCCCGGGTGCCGGCTCGCTTGTATATCTTTTTTCGGCTGCCTCGTCGGCTCGGTTCAATGACCTTATTACGTCGCGTTGTAGATGCTAAATCAATGCCGATCATCGCTATCCGTATTTCTCGAGGAAACTGACCGATTATTATGCGGTTTCTTTGATACTCTTCGAAGGGCGGGTTGAAGCGATTTGCTTCACCAACACGAAGGTAAAAATAATCCGTGTAACTCCCCCCACGGTATCTTTCCGCCTTCCACAACTCTTTCGCGCGATCTTGGAGTTCATTAGACATAAACTCTTCTCTAAATAGATAAATAAAATCACCGAAATTATTCAATTGCGATCTTATTGCCTCGAACCATATCAATGCTCGCTTTTTAATGAGCTTTTTATTATACTTGGCTGAAACGGCTCCGGGACTCTTTTCGCCATAAGATACCGTTCCAGATCACTCAAAAATTCGCCAGCATTTTCATATGGATCCCCCGAGAAGCTAGGTAAACAAATGTCGTTTACGATTATACGCGCCCAGTCATTCTCGCGATTTCGCTCGAAATTTCCTCCCATTTCGCGGCATTGTCTAGTTAATTCCCGGACTTGTAATTCCAATCCTTCTATTTTTATGTTAAGGCGATTAATTTCGAAATCTATCCCATGTTCTGCTGGTACGCCCCATACTTCCGGAAGCGAACCAGGACGTGCACGATGCATTTTTTATTAATAAATAATAAATAAATAATAAATAATAAATAATAATAAATATAGTAAATAAATAACTTAATTAGATGTTCGCAAACTTAACTAGCTGATCGTAAGAAATTAATAATAAATAAATTAGTCGATTGAGTCAATAAATGAAACTAAATTTAATTCTTAGTCGCGTATTTGTGCTCGCAGTTGAGTCGTCAAACGTCTTGAACCCAACTATTGCTTATTAATAAATAAATACAATAAATAAATAAATAAAAATAAATAAATAAATACAATAAATAAATTTAAATTAATTAGCAAGCTACTCTTCAGGCGTAGGTTGCCCGCAGTTGGGACGCCAATTGTAATGGTCAATGCCGGTGACGGAATAAATAATAAATATTATGGACGAGTAAAACAAATACAGACGCAAGCAAATAGGATAAATAAATAAGTAATACGTTATAGTTAAAATTAAAAATACTCTTATTTCGCTAAGTCGGCTTATCACATAAATGGCGCGCAAAACTAACATTAAAATACACACATCGCGACGATAACTGACATGCTGGCGTCAATACTAAAATATACGCTTAAAGATAATTTTCTTAAACTAATTACGCGAGAGGCCTCATACACACACTCACCCACACAGCGCGCTCTTCGCCCTGGAGTCGGGTGCTGGTCTCCTGGTCCGGTCGTTGGCAAAATTTCTGCGACAGGCGATTTTCCCAATTCGGCGAGTTGTATCGCCTGTGAATTTTCCCGGCGCCGGATTTCAGAAAGGGGCCAGTCCTCCTCGCTGGGGTTCCCCGATGACGGGATGGCGGAATCTCCGCGTTGAGGGTCGCCTGGTATGTCAGCGCCGGCGGAGGCCTTTTTACGGAATTTATGTCCGTTGTCGTTGCGGACGGCTCGTCGTCGTGCAGGAAGGTCGACGCTCTTTCCCTTCGTGCTGTCGTCTTCAATATTGTTCTTATTGTTCAATGTTTTTCAGTGTTCTGACCTCCGACTCGCGCGATCGTGTCTTATAGCCCGCCGAAATCACTCCCTTCCCTCTTTCCAGAGTCAACGAGCTCCGTCTTGCGGGCGTCCCGTGGGACCCTCAATACGCGATCATTACATATTGAATCATCGTCCACGTAGCTATTAATTTATTACCCATCTGGAGATATTCAGATACGTCAACCACCTGTATTATTTTTCATGTTGCGCTCGTTGTTTTAAGCTGAGCTATATTTTCTGTAATCAATCCTGGATTACGTTCGATCTGCTTTATGTAGGTACTGGTGATGTCAGCGTACCCCATCGCCCTGGAATTCATTATTCGAATTTTTAGCGTTCTTGTTTTTTTTTTCGGTGTGAGTTAATGGTATCCCTGATGACGTGTTAAATCAATGAATTATCCTGTAATTGTATCAACTGAATTTCTTGATCCATTTGAAGCCGATTTGAAAAACTGCGATTGATTTATGATGATTTTTAGTTATAAACAATTTAATATTTGAACAATTTTGTTATCAAGGTACATGTTATTTTTGTATATTCGATGTCCCTGAAAATTTAGAGGTGATTAGAAGAAAACGCGATTGATTTAGAACGATTTTTAGTTATAAAGGTTGTCCAAGAATAAGGATATTAGTATTCTGCTATCTTTGAAGATTTGAGCCATAGATTCTGCTATATAAATCCAGTCTGTTAATGGTATCCTATTTAAGTCGCGAATTACTCCCACTGCTGTTATATTTTGTCGTTTTATGGTTTTGCATACCTCTTTAATGCTCTTAGTCAACTTTACTCGTAATATCTTATCGTCAGCATGATTTTTAACAATTCCTATTAGATGCTTGAGGTCTTTTATGTCTTCCTCTATAATATACAGGGTGTTCAAAAATGAACTGGCACGACCAGTATAACCCTGTTCAGAAAAATATTTTAAGCACTTTTTCGCTTTTGGCATTTTTTGATATTATGGCTAATTATCGAGTTATCGTTAATTCAAAACTCTGATAATTAGCCAATCAGCGCGCGGACGGGCGCTGGTGGGCGGCGCTTTTCCCAGCGGGGAGAGCGGCTTGGGCGGGGCGTTGCCTCACAAGCCTCCCCACTTCGCGGGCCCATCGGCGCACGGACACGCACGGACACTCGCGCGGCATCGCCGATGGGCCCGCGAAGTGGGGAGGCTTGTGAGGCAACGCCCCGCCCAAGCCGCTCTCCCCGCTGGGAAAAGCGCCGCCCACCAGCGCCCGTCCGCGCGCTGATTGGCTAATTATCAGAGTTTTGAATTAACGATAACTCGATAATTAGCCATAATATCAAAAAATGCCAAAAGCGAAAAAGTGCTTAAAATATTTTTCTGAACAGGGTTATACTGGTCGTGCCAGTTCATTTTTGAACACCCTGTATGGGCATATTCTTACAACTTTTGATATTACCAAAAGAATTTTTTTTTTTTAATTTCAAAGCACACTTCTGTCCTTTGGTATGTCGGTTCACAGGACTACCCTTAAGATTAAAAACACCTGTGTAATTCATTTATAGTAGACGGCGTCAAGGTTAAAAGGTCAACAATAATAAAAATTCTTTTTTCATTTTAATCGTGAAATAAATTTAAATATTATTTATAAATACAACATTGACATTATAATAATATATCATAAAAAATATTTTGTTTATAATAATAACAATAACAATGAAATAAACAATAATAATAAATAAATAGTAAATAATTATTTACTATTTATTTTTAATTTATTTTCTTTTTTTTTTTCATGCTAATACAACGTATCATTAAAATTTTACATGTATTACTCATGCTATTCTCGAACTATCATTAGAAAATCCTTTAATTCTATTTATAGCGAAAATACAATTTGAACATTCAGTAAAGTTAAGTCTCCATCACTTTCAATAATAATTCACTATAAATGCTAATACTTTTTTCATAATCAAAAGTAGCCAAGAAAAAGTTTACAAATACAACTAGATCTCTATACAGGGTGTTCGAAATGTTCCGGACCCCCCACTTATAACATAAAGTAAGCATTTTGGAAAAAAATGTTAAATACAAAAATTGTTAAGTTTTGAAGGTTGAACTAAATGATGACCTTGGATTTGTTATTGGTTATCATTTTCAAGGTCATTTAAAGGTCATCTTCAGTTTTTTAAATAGGGACACCAATTTTTTATTTCAGATTCTGAAAGAGCACAAAATTTTACATCCGGATATGTACCCACGTTATGGCTCAAAATGACCTACAGAGGTCATTTAGTGGTTAAATGATTATTTAGTAGCAGAAAGCCAAGAAATCCCGATTATTAAGAACTTTGAGCGTATCTGACCAATACTAAAGTAATTTGATTTTGCAAGACAAACTTTATGGTGGCGTTAAATTGACATTGCCCTTGATTTTCAAGGTCAATTGAAGGTTAACTTTAGTTTTCCAAATTAAGCCTCCTAGTTGTAATTCTCCATTTTGCACCAGCGCTAAATTCTGCATTACTATTGTAGAAGGTGTAATTGACACTGGCGTAAAATAAGCCTTAAGCCAGACAACCACATAACTCGGGCGAGAAAATGATAAATAAAAAAATGTCTAATCAAAATAAGCCTTAGGCCCAACAACTACATACCTCGGGGGGGAAAATGATAAATAAAAAAATGTCTAATCAAAATAAGCCTTAGGCCCAACAACTACATACCTCGGGGGAGAAAATGATAAATAAAAAAATGTCTAATCAAAATAAGCCTTAGGTCCAACAACTACATACCTCGGGGGGGAAAATGATAAATAAAAAAATGTCTAATCAAAATGAGCCTTATTGCTCAGGCACGGGAGGTACAACTAATTAAGGTAACATCATGGGTGATCCAGCCAACTAAGGCAAGACCATCGGCGGCCCAGCCCACTAAGACAAGAACACTAGCGGCCCAGTCAGCTAAGGCAAGACCATCGGCGGCCCAGCTAACTAAATCATGACAGTGGACTATTCGCCCAAACTGAATTTTTTTAAAATGTCGTTGACAGGAACTTTTTAGAACAACTGTTCAAATTGTTGCCCATTTAAGTTTGGCAATGTGCTAACCGATTGTAAAAGGCTGCAACAACATTTCGCAAGATGTGCTGAGGTATCAAGTCTATTTCATCAGTGATTCTTTGGCGTAATTCATCCAAGTCACGTGGTTTTATAACATAAACTTTATCCTTCAAGTATCCCCAAAGGAAGTAATCAAGAGGCGTTAGGTCTGGGGACCGAGGTGGCCATTCAATTGTACCTCTCCGCCCAATCCATCTATCATGAAATGTTGCATCTAAATATCGGCGAACATGAATACCGTAGTGTGCAGGAGCACCATCCTGTTGGAAGTAAATTTCGTCCGGATTTCCACCCGTTAAATTCCGTACAGCAGGTATAATTTGGTCTCGAAGCATGTTTTCATACATTGCAGCATTTAAATTACCTTCAATAAAGAAAGGGCCAAGTACTCTTCCATTAAATATGCCAGCCCAAACATTTACTTTTTCAGGATGTTGCGTGTGGTCCGCTCTCATCCAATGTGGATTGATGTTACTCCAGTATCGACAATTATGTCTGTTCACTGTTCCGCTTAACTCAAACGTGGCTTCATCAGAGAAAACAATGTTATTGAGGAGCAAAGGATCATCAGATATCATTTGCATCATTACATCACAAATCTCTACCCTTCTATCAAAATCATCTTCAGATAATTCCTGTACCAACTTTAATTTGAAAGGATGCCATTTGTTGAGTTTCAAAATTTTGTGCACAGATGCAGCTCCCATTTCATGCTGTTGTGCACAACGTCTGATGCTGCAATGGGGGTCCTCAATAAATGATTGTAATACGTCTAAGCTCTTTTCATCATTAGACGATGATTTGGATCTACCTGATTTAGGACGATCTTTAATACCACCTGTCTCTTCAAAACGTCTAATTGTACGAATTACGGTACTTTTTGAAATAGGGTTGTTTTCTTCAACTCTGAATGTTTCATTGAATAAACTATGTACCTGTTTGTAACCTCTCTCTTGATCACCCCACCCTCGCATCATCAACAAAGATATTCTTTCTCGTTCAGTAAGATGTGCCATTTTTCACTACGATTAAAAGTACAATTATTGAAAATTAATACAATTATCTGAATTCCGAAGTAAGAGAACTTCACTTAACTCTTGAAAACAGAAAAGTAAATAGGAGTAAACAATTGTTAATTAACAATTATAAATGAACTGATTTCTAAAAAGAATAGTGAGCAAAATCTTCTAAGGTACAAGTAACGATCCTGAAAATGCTATGAATCATGCGTAGAAACTCGTAACCCTTGCAAAAAATTATTGCAATAAAAACTGTTCATGTAAAACGGTTAGATTATTTTGCTTTTGAAATTAATAACCCCCAAGTGTCCTATGTAGATCATTTCGAGCCATGACGTGGATATTGTACATATCTCCAGACCTAAAATTTAATGCTCCTCCAGAATCCGGAATACAAAATGAGTCCCTTTTTAATAAGCTGAAGATAACTTTCAAATGACCTTAAAAATGAAGGCCAATTTTAAAGTGACCATAAAGTTCGTCCTAGAAAATCAAATTATGTACTTTAGTATTAAAGTACGAAATTTTTTTTTCTTTCGTCAAATACACCCAAAGTTCTTAATAATCGGGATTTCTTGGCTTTCTGTTACTAAATAATCATATAACCACTAAATGACCTCTGTAGGTCATTTTGAGCCATAACGTGGATACATATCCAGATGTAAAATTTTGTGCTCTTTCAGAATCTGAAATAAAAAATAGGGGTCCCTATTTAAAAAACTGAAGATGACCTTTAAATGACCTTGAAAATGATAACCAATAACAAATCCAAGGTCATCATTTAGTTCAACCTTCAAAACTTAACAACTTTTGTATTTAACATTTTTTTCCAAAATGCTTACTTTATGTTATAAGTGGGGGGTCCGGAACATTTCGAACACCCTGTATATTACCTGGCCTGTTTTCTTTGGGTAATGCACGCAGACATTGATAGAGAAGTGTTGTGAAAAGACGAATATGTAATCTGCGTCTCCCCACAGGTTTGCTGACGTTAAAATTTGTCGAGTTTCCTGCGGGTCTCCGCACTGGTTTACTGCAAGCAACTCAGCTAATTCTGTTATTTGCAAAGCTCCCATGGGTGAATAAAAGAGACAATTTCCTAAGGGTGTTTGAGGAATGTTTGTTTCACACTTTAAGGTTGCTTCTGGTTCGGTGCACTGATCGCTCTCGTATGGACTGCGAATCGCGTAGATAAAGTTCTATTTTCTTGTTCTGTTATTGTGGAGGAGGATTTGTTTTTATTAGATGAGGGACTTCCGAGGCTTCTCAAGGACCAGTCCCTGTATTTGGATGGCAAAATTGATCTTCGTTGTCCCGCGGTGCTTGCTTCTTTGCTTGATACCTCTTTGATTACAATGTGCATTTCTTGCTCTTTTCCCCTTGCCTCTCGATGTCGACCGACAAAATAGCCCTCTGTCCTTGGAGCAAGAATGGAAAAGCGATATACGGGTCCGTGTTTTTTGAATCGCGTGTTGGTGATGGCGCGGGCGAGAATGCAGAAATTGGTGTCGAAGGCGAGTATGGTGTTTGTGCTAACGGTTCTGCGTCTACAGTTTTTAAAGGATTAGAGTGGTAATACTCGGCATATTCTGTTACATCTGATTTCTCGGGTATAGTATCGTCATTTGTCGTATTAGGCTGATAAAGTGTTTCGTTGTCTGTTTGTTGCTCGACGATAGTGTGTGTGTCCTGTTCCACGTAATTTCGCTCCATGTTTCGCGTTCTTCCGCGGACCTCCGTTAATCCTAGTGGAAGGGCATTTATTAATGCTTCTGTTTCCGGTTTATAGGTCCGAGTTCTAGTATTTGTCACTTCTTCTTCCGGAATTTTGGAATCACGAGGCCTGTTATTATCTCCGTTATCAATGATAATTGATAAAATTTGAGTCTGACTGGTATTATCTGACTCTTGTCTTTCTGCTAACTCATATAAGTCCGCTCGTTGACGTTCTGGGTTTTCTTCTCCTGGTTTTAATAGAGGATTGCCGCATAAAGTATCCGCATTTACATTAGTTTTTCCTGGCTTGTAAATAGCTTCAAATTTGCATCCCCGGAGTGCTGCTTTCAATCTATTAAATCAAAGTTCCAGCAGTTTAGTGCCGAGAAAATGCTTTAAGGGTTCATGATCTGTGATAAATGTGAATTTTTTTTCGTAAAGGTAATGCGAATATTGCTTCAGAGCTCGGGATGCATAGGCCACTGGCTGGTCTTTCCCCATTGGTCTTTGACTTAGCATGGCGCCAATAGCATAATCCGAAGCAACAGTTGTTACTATAAATGGTTGTGTCATATCGGGCGATCGCATAATCGGTTCCTCGCACAGTTTATCCCTGAGGGTCTTAAAGGCTGTCTGTTGTTTTTCCTCCCGGACAAAAGGTACCGTTCGAGTCAAGAGCCTCGTTAAGGGAAGAGCGATTTCCGCAAAGTTCTTATCAAATCGTCTGAAGTATCCTGCAAGTCCAAGGAATTGTTTAACCTTTTTGGGGTTTGTTGGAACCGGATATTTCTTTACTGATTCCATTTTCTTTGGATCTAGTCGTATTTTTCCATTTCCTGCAATATGGCCCAGGAAGCTGGCTTCCTTTTGAGAAATTGGCTTTTTGTCGGTTCGACTGTCACATTTGCATCCGCAAGCCTCTTCCTAAGTCGCCGGAATCTAATTTTGTGTTCGGGCAGATTTTTTTGCTATAACTACAATATCATCGAGATATACATTCAAGCATATTCGTAGCTTCCGTAGGGTCCGGCGAATGCTGTTTTACTTGCCGATGCAGGATCCATAGGGATCTGATAGAATTCTGATTTTAAGTCGATTGCTGTTATATATTTCGCTGCGGATACATTATCAATTATATCCGTTGTAATCGGCAGTGGAAAATTATCTGTCGATGTTACTTCGTTCAATTTTGGAAATCCGTTACCAGACGCCATCTTTTGTTGCCCTTTGTATCTGCTTTCTTTGGTACTATCCACATAGGAGACGAGTATTCCGAGGTGGATGGTTTTATAATCCTTGCGTTCCGATTTCCGAAAGTGCATTGGACCTAGTCGCGCCTCATCAGAATCCGTAACAATGGATATAAATCGATTTTAAATTGAAATTAAATACAATAAAATTTAATCGGGTATCTTAGAATAGAATTTTAATAGGTTTTTTATCATAGAGGGTGTCAATTAAGTCCCGGGACGGCTGAATATTTTCAGACGTAAAGTAATTCTGATAAAGGTCAAGGTCATTTCTTAAGTAACTTTCAACGAGGAATCTAATGGTGACATTCACTTTGACCTTGGACTTGACCTTGAAGGTTATTTCAAGGTCAACTGTTTTTTTTTAAATAGGAACCCCCATTTTTAAGACTGGTAATCGATAGAGCGGGAAATTTTACATTCACATACGTAATTAAGTCAGAGCTAGTGTTTGAACTTGAGGGTTACTCCAAGGTTATTTACACTCCAGCAAGGTTCTTAGATACCTCTGAATATTTTTGCAAGCGGTAAAGCTATTCCTCGTGTAACTTTCAACGAGGAACTCAATGGTGACCTTATACTTGACCTTGGACGTGACCTTCAAGGTTATTTCAAGGACACCTATTGTTTTTAATGGAAATCTTCATTTTTTACACTGGCAATCGATAGAGTGGGAAATTTCATTTACTTTACCTCTGAAAATATTCAGCCGTCCCGGGACTTAATTAACACCCTGTATATGCTCTAACCTACCACTCGTCTGAGAATCGTCCCTGACGTACTAATATCGAAAACTACTATTATTTTTGCTTTAATAATTGAATCAGCTATTGCATTTTAAGATAATTTGGAATTTACATAAGTACCTTATATTAAATGTATTTGTAAAATTTATTTTGCATTTCAAATTGCTGATAGAAGTCATTCAGTACTGATCTAATCTTTCTAATTTTATTTTCTTTATATGATCTCCTTATCCTTTAGACTGCCGGAATTTTAGTAAAAACAAAAATTGATTTCTCATATATAGAAATCTTGTATGACCTAGTAGATAAAACCAAATTAATATTATAATAATATTAACATATACATGTGCAAGTCAGATGTGTGCGCCAAATGGGAGATCTCCACGGTCTAAAGGTTAATGCAGGAATTAGCCTTAAAATCTAGTACTGCAAGTGTCAAATGTCGTATCAATAATTTACATTAAGTGTAATATAGTACTTGCAGTCCCTTACTATATTCACAGGCGGACCGGAGCTACGCTTCTACTCTACCTAGAAATTCTGTGCGTTCGATGGCTGCATGCCACAACCTCGCATGTCACTTAGCTTCAATGATAAACATTTTCTTTTTATTTAACCGATGCATCATTCGATAAATACAGCTTTTACAAGATGACTTGATATTTTTATCTATTATCTTAATATTATTTTCCGACAAAACCTTTTTGACATGTTCAAATTTTTGTGTACTAAGCAATCATGGACCAAGTGCAAGTCACTTATTTTATCAATTTCATTTTTTTCATTTTGGAAAATAAGCGTACTATCAAAATTAGTATTATGTATCATTTTAAATTTCATTTCAAATAAAGCGTGTTTGTGTTTTTTTTTTCACCCATTGCAATAACTTTATCATTTTTATAAATTTTACATGTAAAATTAGTTGCTTCTACCCATTGAATATAATTTAAAATTCATTACCGGGACGTACAAAACATTAGTTAGAGTTTTTCGAACCCATGAACTTCCATTATAAGCATATTCCTCGTCATTTACCGTAGATCAAAAGAGAATCGCCAAGTCGAATTGACGTCGGAGATTCCAAGGATTTATTTTCAGTAAATAAATGTTTATCACATTGCTCGCGCTAGCCGAGCAATAGCTTTGTTACGAATATAAGTCGGTAGGCAACGCGCGTATATTTAAGATATACTTGCGTTAGCGCGACCGCGACGGCCGGAGAGCAAGTGCGCTCCCGAGCATCCCTACTCCATGGCGCTCTCCCACCGAGGGACGCCGTTCTCACCGCTACGGTCTCTCCCACCGGGCGCACCTCGGATCGAGCGGCTCGGAGCGAGCGGCATCTGTCTGTCGAATTCAGTCCACTCGGCGCACTGTGCCGAGCTCCAACCTAATGGGAGGCTATCACGCGTAATGAGCGTGATAATTGGACTCTTCGCGTTCCGATAAGGTTAAGATTTGCGTTTATTTTATTAGTCACCGCGTTAGTTTTAAATGAGCGCGCTCAAGAAAATCCATATTACATAAGTAAAGTTTATTTTTTTTTTGTATTTCTTTCTATTTTTTTCATATAAATAAATCTTAAGAATAGTTTTAAGTGTAACAAAAAAGAAGTTTATTTATTTCCGTGCAGTGAAAATTCGTATTCATCATTTAAGTACCGCGTAAAGGGGTTTCAAGAGCATTGAGCTCGTGTTGTTTTAGCGTTGCACGCCTTTTGAGCGTTGCAACTTGTTCGCGAGTAGTGCTCCTGAACGTACTGAGTTCAGGGACAATCGGAACACCTCCTCCTACCCCGTAGAAACCCGAATGTTACACATCATTGGTTCTTCTTCGAGACACATAAATATATACTTTCTTGCCATGCCATCATTCTCAATCCATTTGTCGAGCCTCGATTAATATTTTTTTTCAGCTTTTGGATCTGCTTCTATGTTGTCCTCAGTAGGAGCGGTTGGTAGCACACTTGTATCTTTCACAATATTAAAAATACTTTTTGACGTAAATAATATTTCAAGCTGAAACTTCCACATCGCCCAATTATCTACACCTTTCATACATTTAACTTTTAACTTCATAACATTTAACTGACAAAATGGAACTCAGATTAAACTCAGCACTGGGCTCATAACCTGTTATTGTTATTGAGTTAAGAAATGAAATGTTCTCCTTTTATATTACATAAAGATTTATTGAAATGTAAATGAACAAAGCGTACGCAGACGAGTGTGAAAACAATCATCCGACCCTCTCTCTAGGTGAATGCAGACTAACTAGCAATAGCTTGACACGCAAAACCTGCCACCAACCGAACATTCAGTTATTAAAATTAAAAAGGGCGCTTCCTTATAATATAATCTAAAGTATTACAATGTGTTCTATATACATTTTCAACAGTGATTTTATAACAGAACCATTACAAAAATCAACTGTAGCGAGCCAAGCCACGTAAAAATAAAAGAATGAAATATGTTAATATTTCCCAAAGAATGATCCAGATGATCCCTTTTGTACGGGTACAGAATAAGCGTTGGTGGAAATATTATGAGTGTACGATATTCAAGTAAGTTTTTTATATTTGTTCTTTTTATGATCGAGAATCAGTTTCTGCTTTTTGGTGTTGCTCTGTTGCTGACCCATTTCGAACGAGTGTCGCGCGGCGACTGTGGGTGAGGAGGTAGCGGAGCGTAATATAAGGGTGATCGACTGTCAGTTCTCGTAGGTCATACTTTCTAACGCGATAACGCCAAATAATGGCTTAAAATATATGAAAAGTATTTTTTAAATAATTGCTGTAGCAATTCACCTTACATCATCTCAGTTTTTTAAGGGGGATGTACCCATCTTCATGGATCTTGACCGACCGATTCTCCTGAACAAAAGGTTGTGACGTCCACGAAATCTTCATTCTTTTTTTTCCTTTTCTTTCTCTTCTCTCCCGTCGGTAAATATTTTGTCCCGCGCGGTAAACATCTTCGCGTCCCTTACCCTCTGATTTTTCAGGCCCAATCCCACTAAGTCCCTCTAACGCCACTTCCAGTAACTTAAAAGGGATTCAAACTTTGTTTTGCACTAAGATTTCTCAAAACTTTCCTACAATAAAATCATAAATTAAATAGTAAATTACAAAAGAGAAAGTGCGCGTTTAGTCACTTTCGCAATGCGTCACCCGGGAAAAAACACATTACCAGGTTTATGACGACCCGACCCTTGCGCGCCGACCGCCCGACCCCTAATTACCGCTGTGTCTATACCTGGACTCAGAAAAATTTCCACCGATTTATAAACAAACTCCGTTAATAAACAATAAATTGTTTCAACTGTCTTTTAAATTAATAGATATTTAAATTACAAATCAATCAATACAAGTCTGAAGGAAATCGAACAAAGCCTTCCTAGCGAAAATAAAGAAAATAGAATTATTTATTTTTAAGTTTAAAATTATAATAACTTTTTTCCTATTAACATTTAACATAATATTATTTTTGCATTAAGTTTGTAATCTCTTTGTGAATAGAACGGCACATTTTAATAATAAATTTTTATAAAATTTCTTAGTAAAAATAGCAAAAAATATAAAATTCTTTTATAAATAATATAACCCACTTAAATAAAAAATTCTTACAAAATTTCATATAAAAAAGGGCGAAAACACAAAAATTAAAAATGTTGAATTGATTATTTTCAAGTTTGAAATTATTATAACTTTCTTTCTGTAAACATTTAAGACAGTTTTATTTTAGCATTAAATTTGTAATCTCCATACGAATAAAATAACGTATTATAATAATACTTTCACATAAAAATTCAAATAGAAAAAGACAAAAAACGCAAAACCGAAGAAAGTTGAATTCATTATTTTCGACTTTGAAATTGTTGTAACTTCCCTCCCATTAACATTCAACACAGTTTTCTTTTTGGAATACATTCGTAATCTTCTTACGAATATTTTGATATATTTTAATAATCATTTCCAATAAAATTTCTTATAAAAAAAGGGGAAACAAACAAAAATTCCGAATCTCAGAAAATCAAATTTTGCAATTTTCACATATAAATTCGTTATAACTTTTTCCCTATAAACATTTAACACATTTTTATTATTGCAACGAGTTTGTTGTCCTCTCACAATCACTGTGATATATTTTAATAATGGAAATTTATAAAGTTTCAAGCCGAAAAATACAAAATATGCGAAAATCAAGAAAATCTAATTGTTTATTTTTTAACTTCAAACTGCCATAACTTTGTTACTATTAATGTTTAACACAATTTTCTTTTTAAATCAAGTTTGTACTAATTTCGTGAATATTAAGATATATTTTAGTAATAATTTTTCATAAAATTTAATATACAAAAATGTAAAAAAACCTATTTAAAAATAATAATTTTCGAGCAAAATAGAATATTTTTAACAGAATAACCGAATACAATTATACAATTATTATCTGAATATATCCCAATATATATATATATACATTAACATTTTTAACAAGCTGTTCCCATAATACATAACAATCATACTAAAATAGTTACATAATTATAAGAAAATCAGGATTAGCAATGAAATAGTAACAAAGGCTCTGTTAGACGCCTCGGCCTTACTCTCAGGACTTTGTTGTTTATTTCATCACAATAATTAATTCTTTTCCGTTTAACAATTCATTGTTAATCGTATTAAATAAACTCTGTAAATAAACATTAATAACGGCTCTACTGGAAGATCAAAGTCAGATCCCTTGTATCCTCCTTACACGCGGACGCGAATCTTATTTTTCATAAAGAAACGATCCTTAATTAGCGTTGCCCATTAGCCTTGGCTAAGGCAGACGCAACCCGCAAAAGAGAGAGTTGACCTTCTGTCATCCTCTCGGCGTACCATTAACTTGGACGTCACAAGGTATATTAAAAACAATTAAAATCGATTAATGCATAATCAATTTTAAGTCTAAATAATTTTTTTATCGGTCATTTTTTAAATTTTAGTTTGTGTGGCAAGTTTTTGGATATGAGTCATGATTTTGCTGCATTGGATAATATATCTTTGAAAATAATTTTTAATAATTCATAAATTTAAAATAAAATTTAATTTATTTTTAATATCGTATAAAATAAAATATAAATATATAGTATATTGGGGTCAAAATTGCTATAAAATCAGTAAAACACATTCAAAATCTTTTTCAAATAACTGAAATAAGTTTTAATTGAAAGTTTTATAAGGTCGAGATATCTTTCGATTGCGGTTCCAAATTACAGAAAATAGGATTTAACGTTACCGAAAGAAAACAGTGTTACATATCAACAAGGTTGGGTTTTTAGGACTGTTCAGGTCTATAGTATATACACTTATTTATGTACGCACACTGTAAAATTATATAATCTATTGCAAATGCTTATTCTAGCTATAAATATCAAATATGTGCAAGTTCTAAACTGTGCTGTGACTGTATGCTATTTATTATTCTTATAATAATTGAATTATTTGGTAATTACTCTTTGATAATCTTTGTATATCTTCTGCAATATTGTATTAACCTAACATATTATATTATTCATATAGCAATCAGTTATTTGGAAACATAAAATATGCTAGTAAATAAAAAAGAAATGACAAAATTTATATTTGCACCTAAATAAATCTTGAAACAGTCATAAATTTGTTATCATACACGAACTTCTATAACCAATTAAATCGAGTTTGAACAACACGCTAATAATTTAGCATTAGTTAAGGTACAGAAAACCATGACAACAAAAATATATTTTTCTAAAAAATTAAAAATAAATTAAATTTTATTTTAAATTTATAAATTATTAAAAATTGTGACGCTGATAATACGATCCGGGATTCGCGGCTCTAATTGCTTAAGAGATGCTCTCTTTGCTGCCCCTAAGCCTCCCTGCGCCGAATTACCACCGCACAAATCACGGTGTTCCGCGAACCGAGCTAACTCTGGGGAACGGGTCGTGAGTTTAACAAGGCAGGTTCGAACTACAACAGTTTGTTCAATATTAATCGTTAATTTATTCAGAATCAGTTATGTTACACGCGACTCGCTGTCGCGGCTTTTTAGCCTCGCTCGCGCCTAACTATTGGCGCGCTCGCCAAACCTAACTCGGACGAGAGAGAGAGATAGTGCGATACTTATCGCTAACGCTTGCCGCTCGTAGTTTCGTAGATGGTCGTCTCGTCGTCTTCGCGTCGGTCGGCTCGTCGATGGCTGCGGGCGATTATCGGGCGCCTGCTCCCGGCTTCACACCAATCCGCGGGTGTGCTGCAGGTGTTGGTCTGCTGTTCGTCTGCGGGACGAGTTGGTCGCCCTGGATTGATGTCTCGGCGGAAGGTCGTCTCGCTTGCGTGGACCTCGTGGCCGCCAGCTCGTTCGATCAGGATGTCGTCTCACGTATTTACTCGTTGATCGTTATCGGGCGGAGAAGGAAGATTCTCTCGCGCGCTCCGGTTTTGGTGGGCCGCGGACTTTCCCCCACTTCCCTGCTCGCGGGGGGGGGGGGGGCCTCGCCTTCGGCTCGTTAGCCGCGGTGTCGCGCCGCGTTTCTCTCTCGTCCCATGTCGCGCTCCTAACCTAACGTTACGCGGCTTTGAGACGTGCGCAGCGTCTCCGGCGCTCCTATATGCAGGAAAGCTGTAACGTCGTGAGTTCCACGTTACAAAATTATTTTCAAAGATATATTATCCAATGCAGCGAAATCATGACTCATATCCAAAAATGCGCCAGACAAACTAAAATTTAAAAAATGACAGATAAAAAATTTTTTCGGTCTTTTTCTAATATTGGTTTCGAATTCGTCGCTGAAAAATGTATAAGAAATCTCCAAAAACACGAAAAAAAAATTTTTTTTGGAGGGCGGTAGCCTGCAATACATTTATTTTTTTCAAAAATTCTTTTTTAACCTCGTTTTTTTCGGGGTTTAAGAAATTTATTACGTTATGGTACTATTATTCCCTTATTGGCAATTACATCAGCTTTCAAACACATTTTTTTTTTATTTCTATCTTAATCCTATCGTTAGTTCTACGATTTTGTCCAACGAAAGTTCAAAATCGTACACTGTGCGGTGCTCCCGCTGTCACTCGTTGCTCCGGTCCGAAGGTGTCGATGCTCGCTCGCTTCCTCGCTTTCTCTCTCTCTTTCTGAGTTGACGGTAGACAGCAGCTTCCCTTGGTTGCGTCGGTGGATCAGTCGCCTAGCCCGGTGTTGGAGTCTCTGATTTCCGGTGTTCGAGTCCATTGATTTCCGGTGGGGTGCATTCTTTTGCTCAATCTTGAGAAAATTCGGCTACTTAATTCAAATGATCGTTTCCTATCGAAAATTCGTACATGAATAATAATGTGGTTTTGCGCTGGTACGTGATCTGTTCTTAGGGCTCATTCTCTAGGAAAGGTGTCTGTGCGTAATGTTTCTCTATTTCCTGTCTTGAATATTGAGTAGCATTCGAATATAAATCATTTTTATATGCCGAAAACTTAATTATTTGGTGTCTTATTTCAGTAAAAAAATTTCTTCGTGATTTACTTCTAGGGTCTATTTCGTGAGAAAAGCGAGTGTGCTCTGTGCGTTTCTATCTTCTGTTTTGAATATTGATTGGCTTCCGTTTACGAATAGTCTCCAAATATTTCCTTTAATATATCGGCGTATCGTTGGGAAATCTTCCTCATCTCTTTTATTGCCTTAATTTGAATTCTTTTTACATTTCACTTTTTTCACATTTCACATTTTCACATTTTTATGCATTATCGGCTTCTTATTATTCTGTACTTTTTTTCTCATTTCTCTACTTGTTATTATTCTACACTTATTTCTTTTTACGACGTAACAGCTGTTTTTCTGACGCCAACGCCATCACGTTCCTGCCATCAGGCCCCAAACAGTACTCTGGCCTTAGCACAACTCTCATTCTCTATAACAGCTGAATGAAGCTTGCGTACTCGTGGCTGTCTGTACACATTTATAAGTATGTAAGTAAACAATGTAAAAAACCTAGAAGGGATATAATTCGAAAAAGAAATGACGTCACAGATTATCACATGACGTACGGCGCAGAAGCTGTTTAATATCATAAAATAGAGAATAGTGTTAAAATAATTTCTTTTCTTTACATTTTAGATAGCATGCATATCTCCTGCAAAAACGGATATTCACGAAACAATCAGTACACTCGGTTATGCCACCAGGGTAAAAAAAATTCGTATAAAACCACGTATAATTATGGTAGGTATTTTTAAATAAATTTAATTCTATTTTTAGTTGATAAATATTTTCAAAAGGTTCTAGAGTGACCTTGATTTACCTCAATACTTAATTTTATTCAATTAATCGCAGTTCAAAATAAACTAAATATAGCTTGAATCTTTTCTAATAGTTTTATTTATTCTTTTGTCTAATGTTAGAAGGAAAAACGTTTGATAATGATAAAATATTAAGATATAAGACTCTTATTATGTTTGGATCTCCAACATATACGAACCTGTACAAAAATTCATGGGATAGGTATTGCTTAAATAAAAAAAAAGTTCACATTTAACACATTAATATTCTGTGATGGCACGTTCATTAATTCACATTGCGAAACACCTCCAACGGCGATGTGCGTGAGAGAGAGAAGTAGTGCATGCGGAGAAAGTATGAGTGCGCTCCGCGCTGCTTTTTAAAGACTCCGCCATCTTTGTTTCTTCCGGCGTTTTTCACGAAAGGCGCAAAGTTTTTTCGGCGACGACGCGGCGCGTAGATGCGAGAGGTGCGACGAGGAGAGTGATTCCAGGGGGAATTTCTCGGCGAAGCCAACATTAGATGCAGCAGGAGCGTGCCGAAGGAGGTGCCGAACGACAGCTGATTGATCTTCACACTCACCTTCCTTATAACATTAGTATAGAATGTAAGAATTTTTAGATCATCTTTTTATTAGATATACTTTCCTCAATTATCTCACCCTACAGAAGACGCCTGGGGTGGCTCAGAGTCGACTCTCGCAGACTGTACTTTACAGCACTGCTTCTTTATAAAATCATTCGGATGCGAGAGCCAAGCTATCTCGCGAGTCTATTCTCTGCGCATGTCCCCAGATCTTCTGCTAGAGGTGAGCCGCAGGAACTTAATATGCCCAGAGTGAGCACGGAAACTGGAGCCAGGACATTCCAAGTCCAAGGAGCACGTCTGTGGAACTCACTTCCCACCCAGATCCGCCACCTGCCATCATTTTTTGCGTTTAAGAGGGTGGTTCGCCAATATTTATTCGGGCTTGACCCTTGACCTCCATTGCTGGTCGGGCTTCATGGCACCGGTATTTTAAAACAATAAATTATCACAGTGGACTACTTACTTATTTATTTATTTATTAATTCGTGTATATGTACTTATTTATTTATTTATTTATTTATTTATTTATTTATGTACATGTACTTATTTATTTATTTATTTATGTATATGTACTTATTTATTTATTTATTTATTGTACCTGACTGTGATATTTTATATCTAATGACTTAATTTCTAAGTAAGTGAGTAGTATTATGTTTTGACTGTGATATCTTATCTGTGATATCTGATTATAATTTCTGACTGTGATATCTTATCTATTGAAGTGATGCAATCTGTACAAATTATCTATATTTATAAGTTATTTTATGTAATGTTTTCGTTACTTTATATGATGTAAAATTTTGCCAAATAGGCGAATAAAAGGCTATCTATCTATCTATCTATCAATTGATCAAGCCTACTTACACCATCCATTATTTTGTTATAAGCCTGGATCGTAATTGGACAAAATATAGGAAGCCGAGATCCATCTTTCAGTTTTTGAGTGATCTCAACAGAATCCGTGGGATTGTAAGCTGACATCAACATTGTGTCTGGTTTCCTGTCCATACACATGATCGCAGAGATACCTTTTTCGATTGTATAATTGAAATCTCCTTTTTTCATTTTCGCCTTTTCTTTCACCATTTCTGGCAACCCTTTACTGTTGTTACGAACTGTTCCAACTGAGTAGATGCCTTTATCAAGAAGCTCTTCAACCAAGTTGATAGAACTGAAAAAATTATCGAAACCTATATATATCCAATCCCCAAAATATTCGATACTAAGTTCAGAACTACACGTTCTCCAAGTGGATTTTTCGACCCATTTCTTCCTTTTCTAGTATAGACTTCACACTAGATCGCGTAACCTGTAGATGAGCCAGCCAAACACCCGACTTTGAACCTTCGTTTTATTGGCTACATTGGCATGTACTAAATAAAAGAGAAACTGTCTTTGAGGTATTATAACTCTTATTACTTGTTTCGTTGGTGTGGTCGATCAACGATCTGATTTTGTGAACCTTGTACTGTGGGTCAGTTTTTGGGAACATGGAATCATTATCATTAAAATGTATCATTTCGGGCAGTATAGAAAATCGAGTATAAGTCATAATATTTGCAACACAATCAACTTTGAGAAATGGATCTGATCTCCAATAATTTCTTATTCTTGGCAATTTGGCAACACCCATCAGAATCCACATTCCTAAGAGAGCAGAAACTTCTTCGTTATTCGTGTCATGATAATTCTTACTCTTTTTTGAATTGCATATTAATTAGTTTCATTTATTACACTGCCTAAAAGCGATGTCGTAAAAATTTGAGAAAATAAAAATGATTCCACATTTTTCTTCGTTATTGAAAGTATGATGATAGTTGAAGGTAAATAAAAAAAGTCTCAATCTACACCAAAATTACCTACATGTTGAGTCTATTCTGAATTCGAAGTATCACTATCATCATTTTCTGGTTCATCGAATTCTGATGAATCAATTAATTCATCTGAATTAACATTCGACTCTTCTGGATTAACTGAAAGATTGTATATTTGCTACGGGCTCTCTTTGCCATGTTTATGAAAATATATAAGCTTTTTTTAATTAGAACTCAATTTCATCAATTGAGAACCTTAATTGCAACACTGACACTCGTCATTCGTTACAAAAATATTGAAACGTTATGAAAATCACGAAGATTCCACTTGATACTGAATATTGAAAATGCGGCAGGTAATAATTTTCTTCTCAAACGTATATTAGACACCGAGAGTATTGTCACACTTACGAGTAACAACGTAGTATACGGATAACGAGCGACCGATTATTGCTAAACAAACTGTGTAACTTTGTTATCCAATAATCGTAAAACGAATTGGAGAAAACGAAGAGAGAAGTTATACAACTGTCTGAGCAAAATGCGTTGTGACATTATTAATTCGACCGGGAATCAGCCTCGATTATTTCGCGAGATGCACTCATTACTGTCCCTTAGGCTTCCCTTAGTCGAATCAAAGATGCACCAACTCACGATTTACGCGGGCTCATCTAACTCGCGGGAACGGGACGTGAGGATTGTCGGGGCAGGATTAATGTCGAACAAGCCAATTAATTATTAGCAACGATAGTTTATTGCTTCGTCTAATTGTACAAAGGCGACTCGCTGTCGCGATCCGAGGATCTTCACGCTCCTATCGCTATCGGCTCGCTAGCCGATCCTAACCTGGCAAGAGAGAGAGAGTGAGAGGGGTACGAGGTACTTATCGCTATGCGCTCGGCTCGTCGCTCCGTTGCTCCTCTCCTCGAAGCCGTGCGGAAGGTCGGCTGCGGTGTCTCTGTGCGGGCGGTTGACGGGCGCCTGCTCCCGGCTCGTGACCTGGCCGTCTAGCTGCAGCGGACGTAGTCCCTGGCTTCTCAGCGGTGCAACGCAGTCCCTCGGGTGATCGGCTGCGGTCGCGTGCTTTGTTGTCCCTGGCCTCTAGGTCGAATTGTGGCCTCGATAATGGTCGTCACAGGTGTTGACTGGCTGGCTGTTATCGGGCGGAGAGAGCGTTTTGAGCGCGCGCGCTCATTATGAAGGGCCGCTACTTTTCCCCCACTTTCCTATCCGCGAGGGTTCGCGCCTTCGGCTGTGTAGCCGCGCTGTTGCTCGCGCTTCTCTCTTGCCACTAACACTGACTGACGCGTACGTGTGTGTGCGCAGCGTCTCCGGCGCTCTTAACTATTAGAGAAATGTAACGTCGCGAGATCCACGTTACAACCCCCCTGGACCTAGAGTTTTTACGTAGTAAAAACCAGCGCACGGCAGACCTTAGCCTGCATACATACGTATACGCGCGTCGCTTAGCAGGCGCAGCTGCTCGGCAGTCGTGTCGTCTGCTACATGTGGCATGACAGCTCGCAGTAATGCTGTCTCAATTTGTGTTTTAACGCCTCTACATGATTTGTTTTACAAATGTATACTCTAATATCTCAGCATAGGGAATGGAGTAATTTTATCTATTTGAATTCTAAAAGAATTAAACTTCTCTCTATGCTGAGATTGGCGCTATTAAGAAAAAATTTGTTACAAAGTTAATAAAAAAAATTTTGAATATTAATATATGGTAGGGAGTGATGTGGAGCTGGACAGGCTTGGATTCAGGAAATAAATTATACATTTTGAATACAATTTGTAATTATTCAAGTTTCGCTTAACCTACTACAGAACTTTTACATATAAAAAATATATATTAAATAATATAAATTATTGTCTTTAACATGTTTTTACGGCTAATTGCCTTTATAATTTATTAACTTAGCCTCTTGGCGGCTATTCTCCGTCACTCCTTTTTAGCTGAGGGTCGTTTTTCCCTCTCACCAACACTCCCTCTCTGTAGAGTCTATTCCTGTTGATCTGGTCCCTTCGTTTCCGCTCAAAAAAGTTTAGTTGTGTATGTGGCTCCTCGGCGAACAGCTTTCCTTCCTCCTTGAGGGCTGGTGACTTAGCTGGTGAGCTGTCCGGCTTTTTAGCCTGCTGCGTCGTTGGAAGAACTTCCTCGGCTGGTTGTCTGGCTGCCAGCTGCTCTTTGGGCCGGCGTAGCTGGTTCTGTGGCTGCACCCTGCTCGTCGGCCTGGTGATGGTGCTGGGATGCTGTGACCCAGGCCTCTGGCTCTCTTGGCTGGTCGGCTGGATGATTGACTGTGCCTGTGGGGGGCTTGGTGGCTGGTGGTCACTGCTACTTTTTTCGGCTACTGCCTGCTGAGCCTGACGTCTCTCATTTCTTTCTACTATTTTTTGTAGGACACTTTGGTGGCGCATCTTTGCCTCCCTCATGGCAATGGTGTGAGGATTGCGCTCTTTAAAGAGCTCAGCTTCGGCTTCGTTCCTCAGCTCTGTGTCCAGCTGGAATAGCCTGTAGTTTATCTCCTTGGCAGCTTTCCTGTCCTCATCCTCCTCCTGGTCGAGGAGTTCTTTCTTGGCCTTGTCGACGGAAGCGGGATCGCACCGGCTCTATCTCCTCGCCGTTGTCAGCATATGGGTTGAACAATTGAGATGGCTGATCGGCTGCCTCTGCGACCTGGTCGGCTGTGTGCCGGGGTTGACTTCGTTCGCAGTTCGGCTGGCCGTGATGGTGGTGTATTAGATGGCGTATTGCCTCGCATAACTCACACGTTGAGTCTGACATTTTACGTTCAGCTCTTTCACTGCACTTCTCACACACAAAAAGTCACTCTGTCTGTTTTTACAATGGCTGCGTCCTTTCGGCACTATGTCGGCTGATGTTGTGCCGGCCGCGTGGCGTCTTCTTCAAGATGCCAGGCGGCGCATGCGCTCTGCGCGCTGCGTGCGCGCGGACCATCGTTCCGCCGCGCGGACCATTACCGCGCTGTGACGGTATTTGTCCGTCAATGTGACCGGCTGGAAGGCGCGCAAATTTGAATTTGAAAATTTTTATTTTTTTATTTCAGAATGTTGTGAATCGGGAATTCGCGTGTCGGGATTGTACAGTTTCAGTTCTTTAGCGTGAACTGAGTTTTTGATTATTTTACCTCTCTCATCTCTCAATTTGTAGATATTCTCACTAATTTTTTTATAATTTTTGCAAGGTCCTACAAAGTTACTCAGCAGCTTTGCTGATATATTCTTTGCGGCTGAAGAGAGTATATTATTTTTCCGGAGGACTTTTTGTCCTACTTCAAAAGAAAATTCGCGTTTATCCCGATTGTATGCGTTTTCGTTCTTCTCAGTGCTATTGTTATTTAGATTTGCAACTTCGTCGCGGACTTCTTTAAGTTCTTCGACTCTTTGAGCCCAATCTTTTTGTTGCTTTGTTTCTCTTTCTTGGTATATAAAATTGCTAATTTCGTCTAAAATTTTCTTGACATCTTGTGGATATTCTGCGCTTCTCTTAAGACATTTCGGCTGGTTAATTTCACGGCCGAGCATTAAATACGCAGGTGTTTTACCTGTCGTCGAGTGCACCGCGGCATTATGAGCCAATTGAAATTGGGGCAGAAATTCGTCCCATTTCTTGTGGTTGTTTCCTATGAAGGATGAAATCATGATTTTTATATCCCTGTTGACTCTTTCAACTGGGTTTGCTTGTGGATGTCTCGACGGTGTTGTCTCGTGTAAAATGCTGTTGTCTTTAAAAAATTTCTTTAGAGATGCATTGATGAATTCTTTGCCGTTATCGGAAATAATTACTTCTGGTGTTCCGAAGATGGTACATAATTTATTTTCTATTGCGTCTTTAACCAGTCCGGCTGTTTTGTTTCGGATTGGTACGCATAAAATAAATTTGGAAAAAATATCTTCCATTATAATTGCATATTTATAACCTTTATTGCTTTTAGGGAAATCGCCTATGAGGTCGACGGCTACTACTTTGCCTGGACGATCAACATATCGCGTTCCCATTAAGCCGATTTGCTGTTTTTGATCTATCTTATTTTTCTGGCAGCTGTCACATGTTTGAACGTACTTGAGTACTTTTCTATATGCGCCAGGCCAGTGATACAGTTGTGAGAGTTTTTTATACGTCTTTTCTGCTCCTTGATGCGCTGACGTTGGTTCGTCGTGCATCTCGTGCAGTATTTTTTCTCTATCCTCGGACCGAACTACTAATTTCCAAGGATCTAAATCTGTTGCCAGATCCTCCTCTTTGTAATTAGGTATGTATCTGTAAAGATTTCCATCGACTACTTTCCAGTCTTTATATCTACGAGGATGAGTTAAAACCTGGTAAATTCTTTTTTTGTACCAGCTATCTTGGAGTTTTCTCTTCACGCTAATTTGGCTTACCTCGGCTGTATTTTCGGATTTGTCATCCTCAAACATCCGTGATAAAGCATCTGGCACAACGTTGTTTTTCCCGGCTCTATGGACCGTTTCGAATTCGTATTCCGACAGCTCTTGTGACCATCTCCCTAACCTTCCGGTTGGAGTTTTCTTTTCGAACAGCCACTTTAAAGCGCTGTGGTCAGTAATTACTGTGAATTTGTCGGCTTCTAGATAAGGTCGAAACTTTTCTATGGCCCATTTTACCGCTAAACATTCTTTTTCCGTAGTGCTATAATTTATTTCTGGTTTTTTAAGTGCACGACTTGCATAAGCGATTACATGGTCTAGGTCGTCGGCTCTTTGAGTGATAACGGCTCCTAGCCCGGAATTGCTTGCATCTGTGTGTAAAACATATGGTACGTTTTGCAAAGGTCTTTTCAAGACTGGTGCATCGACCAACTTGTTTTTTATTATTTGAAACGATTCTTCGTGGATCGGCTCCCAGATAAGCCTCGAGTTACTTTTACTCGTTTTATCCTTGAGGAGTTCTGTTAACGGCTTGGCAATTTTTGCAAAGTCTTTTATAAATTTTCTGTACCAGGACGCCATGCCCAAGAATCTTTGTAATTGGCGCATTGTCCTAGGTGCAGGGAACTCCTTAACTGCATTAGTCTTGTCCGGATCTATAGAGATACCGTTTTCATTTACAATGAACCCGAGATATTTAATCTCATTGACGCAAAATTTGCTTTTTTCTGGGTTTATTGTTAGACCTGCTTTAACTATTTTAAGAATCAGTTTCTCGAGCAGTTCTATGTGTTGCTCGAAGGTTTCAGTGACTAAGACTATGTCGTCTAAGTACGCATACGCATACGGCTCTAGATCGCCTATGACCTTGTCTATTAGTCTCTGAAAGCAAGCACCTGCTCCTGAAAGTCCGAAAGGTAACCTTTTATAATGCCAAAGTCCTTTGCCAGGCACTGTAAAAGCGGTTATTTCTTTCGAATTTTCTGCCAAAGCGATCTGATAATAAGCATTTTTTAGGTCAATTTTTGAAATGTACCTTGCTTTTTTCAGTTTATTTAGTACAGTTTCCATGTACGGATTCGGATAAGCGTCTTTTTTAGCGACTCCATTTACTTTCCTGAAATCCGTGCACATTCTGTACGTACCTCCTTCTTTTTTGACCATTACGATCGGGCTACTCCACTCGCTGAGACTCTCTTCGATGATATCAGCGGCTTTGAGCCTGTCGATCTCTGCGTGCATTATCTGCTCCATTTTTTCAGAGACCGGGAAGTACTTTTGCTTTATTGGCTTACAGCTTTCTTTGAGAATTATCTCGTGCTTTAGTAGCTTTGTGGCTGGTAGCACAGCTGTATTTTTCCTTACTGGTAGCAATCTCTTAATTAATTCATCCACTTTGGCACGTTGCTCCTTCGTTGTAGCTGCTACTCCACAGCTTGCTACGTCAGGGGGATTTGTGCCGATTGCTCCTAGGTGGAATGAAAATTTTCTTCCTTTACCATGGTCTGCGAGAGTAAATTTATCACAGCTAGCTAGGATGTCCATCTTGAATAATCTGATGCAATCCAATCCAATAATCAGCTCCGTCGATATTGTTGGTATTACTAATGCATTGATGCTTTTAGATATGCCTTCAATATTTATATCGGCTTTGACTTCACCTACTACTTGCTCCGGCTGTCCATTGGCCATTTGGGCAGTCTTCACATTTGATTGTAACATAGGCGAATTGAACATCTTGTCCCAAATCTTACCGATGACTGTGCACGCTGCACCTGGGTCGATCAGGGCTGTCGTATTGACTCCATTGATCTTGCAATTAACCCAATAGCGGCTAAATTTAGATGCTGGATTTTTAGATTGACTGCTGTTCCTTAAGCTGCTGCGCTCGCTGACTGTTGAGACCTTTATTGGTAAAGTCGGCGGTGCGGTCGGTGACTCGCCGACTACGCCCCGTTTCCCGCCGATAATGAGGGTTGAGGTTGGTTATTTTGCTGGCCTGCGCCTTGCGCGTTGCCGCTTGATCCTTGCTGCGGATCATTGGAGTTATCAGCACTTTGTTGCTGCTGATTTCCCCTTTGATCCGAGTAATTCCTATTATTACCTCTTCCTCGGCCGTATCCTCGGCCTCTACACCTGTAATTGCTGCGCTGACTGCTATTGTTGCCGTTGTTGTTTTCCGCATTTTGTTGCTGATTATTACTATTTTTATTCTGATGTTTTCCTCTAAAATTACCTCTACCGCGATTATTGCTATTGTCCGAGTTCTGCTTACTGGCTCCAGCTTGCATTGCTTTAAATTTTTCTTCGAAGATTTTCTCTATATCGGCGAATGTTGGTACGGTTACCGCTGCGATTGCGGCTTTCTTGCCTGTATCTTCATTCTTCTTCGTTGATTTATCTTCTGCAATAGATGTTTTAATATTTCTTCTGATATCAAATGCTCTTGCCAATGCGGTTGCTCTATCTGTGAACTCGTCCAAATCCATCTCTGCGTAATCTGGTAGGAGAGGGTGAAATTCTCTGCGCATATTTAAATAAATTCTATGAACCATACGTCTTTCGGTTCCTTGTTTGTCTAAGGGCAATTTTTTAAATTGGAAAACCATGTCGGCTATGTATTCTTGCATGGATTCGTCCGGCTGTTGTTTCCTTTCCCGGATTTTATCCAGCAGAATATCAGCGTGCAGAGTCTGCTGATAATGTTTTCGAAGGTCAGACTCGAATCGTTGCCATGTCAGCCACTCTTGCTTCTTTATCCTGTAAAGGTTTAGAGCTGCTTTTTGCATGATGAAGGGTAGCGCTTTAAGCATTTCCGTTCCGGTTACGCCGGTTACTGACATGCATTCGTTGACTCGGATGAGAAATTCCTCGACGTCGTCCGATGCGCCACTGAATCTCAGCTTCCATGTCGTCACTATTTTCGATATATCCCTGCTGTTCTCGTAATATGCGATGACCCTGTTTCCTACTGGCGGCTCCATTGATGGCCTGGGAATGGTTGGCTCCGACTCTGGCACGTCCGAACTTTCAACAGCGTATCTCTCCAGGATCTCTATCGGAATTGTGTATTTTTTCCCTTTGACTGTCGCTGTGACACTTTTCTCCGGAGTATCGCAGAAGTGAGCTCCTTCCGATAGTGATCGCTGCAACTGTTGAGAGAGCCGGTCAGTGCTGCGCGATGTCGGGATCTTTCGTCTTGTTACGTTCGCTGTGGAGTCTTCATCAACCTGTGCGGCTGCCTCGCCTTCTTCCATTTTTGCTGCTAATTTTTTTATCAGCTTTTGGAGCTTGTTTTTCCTCCGGATTTTGTCCGCTTCCTCATGCTGCGCGCTTGAGCTGTAGTCTGCCAGATCCGATTCATGGAGGACGGCTCGCTGTAATCTTTCTAATTTATCGCTCGCAGAGCCTGATTCCAGCAGCTCTAAGGCCTTCAGCGACGAAGTGAAAAACTCTTCATTCTCTGACAGGGGTAGCTGTCCCAGCCAGTATGCTACTTTCGATGCCATGCTATCTTCTTACGTAGAAAAATATCTGACGGCGATGTAATATCTGGTCTTGTTTTATTAATTTTCAGATTTTTAAATTAAATTTTTACGAAAACGCATACGGAACGTACGAAAAGGTTTTACTATCTAATTTTGGATTTAATTTAAACGGGCGGAAAAAAAATTATTTTGTGCTATAATATACTGCTTCAGCTTACAATTCGCACCTTTTGGCGACCTGTAAACGCAATAATAATTGTCGAAGTAGTAAGCTCGCTACTTACTATTCGGTAACGCTACTCTAAAAAAAAAATATTGTAACGCAACTATAAAAAGAGACACAAAATATTTATACGGCTTGCTCAACCTAACCACTGTTCTACTTGAATGTTTCTGAAAAATTTATTCAAAGATCAAAATATGCGTGACGCTAAATTTACTTGTATTGCCATTTGTAACGCAATCAAAATTTTAAATTTGTGTGTATTTAAAGGCCTGCGACTAATTGTGCGGCTCTGGAAGTTTACTCAAATTTACTTTGTATACTCGGCTTATAGCCGTACTCTACTTTCGCGTCTGTTTACGTTCAACACAGAAACATTCAAGCCGTTCGCTAGGGGCACAAACTTCACGGCTGTGACCTTGTAATATTTACGGCCTCGCTGGCCTTCGCAAAGAAAGAATAATTTTTCGATTCTAAGTTCTCTAAAATTTCTTTTCTTACGCTTGTTAATCTAGGTTATTTAAATTTTTACTGAAAAAAAAAGAGTGTTTGATCACTTATGCCGGAACGATTTTATCTGTATTTGCTTGAATTTATCTTCCCCTATATCTATACGATATTAAATGTTGGGCGCCATTGTGACATTATTAATTCGTCCGGGTATCAGCCTCGATTATTTCGCGAGATGCACTCATTACTGCCCCTTAGGCTTCCATTAGTCGAATCAAAGATGCACCAACTCACGATTTACGCGGGCTCAGCTAACTCGCGGGAACGGGACGTGAGGATTGTCGGGGCAGGATTAATGTCGAACAAGCCAATTAATTATTAGCAACGATAGTCTATTGCTTCGTCTAATTGTACAAAGGCGACTCGCTGTCGCGATCCGAGGATCTTCACGCTCCTATCGCTATCGGCTCGCTAGCCGATCCTAACCTGGCAAGAGAGAGTGAGAGGGGTACGAGGTACTTATCGCTATGCGCTCGGCTCGTCGCTCCGTTGCTCCTCTCCTCGAAGCCGTGCGGAAGGTCGGCTGCGGTGTCTCTGTGCGGGCGGTTGACGGGCGCCTACTCCCGGCTCGTGACCTGGCCGTCTAGCTGCAGCGGACGTAGTCCCTGGCTTCTCAGCGGTGCAACGCAGTCCCTCGGGTGATCGGCTGCGGTCGCGTGCTTTGTTGTCCCTGGCCTCTAGGTCGAATTGTGGCCTCGATAATGGTCGTCACAGGTGTTGACTGGCTGGCTGTTATCGGGCGGAGAGAGCGTTTTGAGCGCGCGCGCTCATTATGAAGGGCCGCTACTTTTCCCCCACTTTCCTATCCGCGAGGGTACGCGCCTTCGGCTGTGTAGCCGCGCTGTTGCTCGCGCTTCTCTCTTGCCACTAACACTGACTGACGCGTACGTGTGTGTGCGCAGCGTCTCCGGCGCTCTTAACTATTAGAGAAATGTAACGTCGCGAGATCCACGTTACAGCGTATTTTAGTTATTCAGTTGATTTGACGAGAAACGTAATTATCTAATACTAGGAACAAAATCAAACTAGAAGGATCGGAATAAATTCACAGGGAGAAAGTTATTCTGAGCTTGAAAATAACATCATAAGATGAAGTCAGTGTTCTTGCAAATTTTTTACGCCTATTAATCGCAGAATTGAAATTTTTCAGAAAAATGAAATGAATATTTATTCAAAGTAATGGATTAGCACTTCATTCATTAGCGAACATCTAAAAAATGCTCAAAGCATTTGTGAAAAGGTGCATGGAAGTTCTACTATAAGTGAATCGAAGAACATTCTTGCACTTCCGAAAGTATATGCTACAATTAAGACCGTATGCGCCATATTGGATCCGCCGTCTTGAATTTTCGAAATCTGATCTCGGATTCGGATTCAGCGCGGCTCGGAGCCCCATGAAATATAAACAGTTTTCCCGCAACATAGCTATAACTCTTATGTGCACGAAAGGGTTAATTCATGAGTCGAACCTTAAGGGGGCCAGCCTGAGTTAAATTGAAAAAAATACACTTTCCAGTATAATCGGTATAACAATTGCATTCATCACTTTTGAATGCTGGAACATTTTACACTTTAACCACTTGCACAATTTAAGCTATTAAATCATTATTAAGATCCAAATAGTGTTCTTTACCTCTAGTATTGTTCCATCAAAAGCATTTAAAATTTTTATTTATTTGTCCACTTGCCATAGATTTTTTTCTCAATAAAGTAACTTATATATCACCGGATCAGGTTTAAAATACTCTTCATTACCTGCACATCAGATGTATCAGATTACTTTTCTGATCCGCAGCGCTCCTGGCTGGACTCCATGGGAGGGCGCCAAGCTCCGAGTGGTGGAGCAAAGCTCCCTCCAAAAACTGGAGAGGGTGACGATTTTCGTTGAAGGAGAGTACGCCATGGAGGTGATCCTAAAACGAATGGGCCAGCAGAACGACACACTGCGGGTCCAGGAGTAAAGGATGGTCAGCTCCTGGCTAGCAAAAGATGATGCGAAAGGCTCTGTGGAGACGGCGATGCGCCTGCTCATAGAGGAGTCTGGAGTGGAGGCGCTGAGGGCGCCGGGCTTCAGACCTTTCTGTGGCGGGGGCAGGGCGCACGTCCTTTACAAAGGTAAAGGCGTAGGTGCAGGAACGGAGGAGAGGGCGGGGCAGCCCGCCCGGACAGCGGCGGCCGGGGGAGCCGTCCCTTGAGTAAGGGAAACAATTAACTTGCATCACTGCAAAGGTGCTTCAGCGTTTCTAGCTAAGTGCATGGCGGAGATGCAGGCAGGCATCGCCTTGGTCCAAGAACCTTGGATCAATGCGTGTGGTAGGGTGGCAGGTTTAGGGGGTTGTAGACGGCTCTTCCGGGTGGCGGGAGAAGGGCGGGTGCATACCTGCGTTCTCTTTAAAGGCGTTCAGGGGGAGATATGGCCCCTTTACTGCCATAAAGAGAAGGACCAAGGAAGGAACTGAGGAGAAGATTGTCCTGGCCTCGGCATACTTCCCTAGAGACTCAACGGACTTACCACCTTCGGTGGAGGTGAGAGCATTGGTCGAGAACTGCCGCAGGAGTGGTAAGGAAGTCTTAATAGGGTGCGACGCAAACATGCATTACCTCGTGTGGGGCAGCTCGGACTGTAATGAACGAGATGAGAAACTGCTGGAATATCTCTGAACGACGGAACTTGACATCCTCAATAGAAGTAGGGTCCCGACGTTTAGAGATAGCAGGAGGGAGGAGGTTATCGATATCACCCTGGCTACGAGGGGGATCGTTCCAAGGGTTCGAGGATGGAGGGTGGCGAATGAGGTCTCCTTGTCGGACCATGAGCAGATCCGCTTTGAGCTAGGGGAGATAACCAAGGATGTGCTGATTAGTAGAAATCCCAGGAAGACTACTAATTGGGAACTGGGATCTATACCGTAGCCGTCTGGCGGAGAAACTCCCAGAAGACGCAGGAAGGTTAAATACCATAGAGGACATTGAAAGGTTTTGTGGCAGGATCCAATCGGCCACAATAGGGGCTTTTGAAAACAGCTACCGACCAACGAAACGCGGACAGGGGAAAAGTGCTCCCTGGTGGACCCCTCGTCAGGGTGCCCTGCGCAAGGAGGTCGGCAAGCTGTTCAACAGATGGAAGAGGAAAAGAGACTCTGAAGAACTGGCAGCCTATAAGAATACCAGGAGGGAGTATAAAAAGGCTCTCGAGACGGCAAAAAGGGAAGGCTGGAAGCGGTTCTGCGAAGAACTGAACAGTATCCCGGATACGGCTAGGCTTAACAGAATCCTGGCCAGGCCGTCTGGGGGTGCGCATTCACAGATCAGGAAACTCTCAGAGGAGTGGGCATCTGACAATAAAGAAGCTCTTAAGTGCCTGTTGTCGGCTCATTTTCTAGGGTTAGACTCGCAGGTTCTGCCAGAGCAATCAACAGTCTAGTTTTCTGGACGGGACTGGGCAGTAGCGGATCAGCTAATATCAAGAGATAGGATTAAATGGGCCATTGGCTCTTACGAACCCTATAAAGCAGCAGGGACCGACGGCATTTTTCCAGCCCTACTGCAAAAGGGAGTGGATTCACTGTTAGTGCGTCAGCGCTAAAGTCGAAGATTAGAATTTGAAAGGACTGGCCTAGGCACGAGGATGCTGAGATCGTCAAATTTATCGGCTCAGATCAGAAGCGAGGTGCTAGGTTAGATAAGATAACTCGCTGCTATAGGTTCGAAAGAAACTTTGAGGTAGCGGGCTTACAACGAAGAGAGGAAGACCAGCCAAGCTTTAGCTGGTTCATGGACGGTTCATAAAACGAATTGGGTGTAGGTGCAGCTGCGTAGCTAAACCGGAGCAGCAGAGAAATCGTGCTCTCACTGAAGCCCTATGCCACGGTCTTCCAAGCGGAAGTGGGGGCTATCAGGAGCTGCGTGGAGGCTATGGCTCGACCAGGACCACGCTCGACATGCTGGTGAAGAGATGCGCCGTCAAGTTGAAATGGGTAGCTGGGCATGCAGGCATTTGAGGTAACGAAAAGGCCAACAGACTAGCTAAAAGGGGGGCGGCAGGGCTCAAGGCAATTGCCGTGGAGACGGCTCTACTAGGATGCGAACTGGACAGCAGAGTTCAGACCTGGACTAGAAAGGACCAGATCAACAAATGGATAGCGTGCCACGACTGCAGACAAACCAAAGCGTTTATCGGAGAGTCGGTCCCGGCAAAGAGGGTGGACGAGATGTTAGATCTCCCCAAAAAGGACATTTGGAAGGTAGCGGAGTGATTGACGGATCATTCTGACCTGACACACTTTAGGAAGAGGATAGGATTAGGCACTGAGAACAACTGTAGACTCTGTGGAGGAAAAGAGGAATCTCCCATGCATCTCCTGTGTCACTGCCCTAGGCTGAGGGACGGAAGGCGGGAGGTGTGTGAGGAGTGGATTCTCGAACCTGAAGATGTCTGCCCTTTGGGGCTAAACAGGCTTCTCAGACGGATAAATTATATAGGGAGGTTGATGGGAGATGAATGATGAGGAGACCGAGCGCAATGGGCTAATTGGCCTAGGTGCATCACCTGCATGTCCCCGCGTGGGGCCGTGGGTGCGTTTCCGCTCTGACATCGATTATCGAATATCGACTATCGAAGATCCAAATGTGTTCTGTGCATCTAGTATTGTTCCATCAAAAGCATTTAAAATTTTTATTTATTTGTCCACTTGCCATAGATTTTTTTTCTCAATAAAGTAACTTATATGTCACCGGACCAGGTTTAAAATACGCTTCATTACCTGCACTTCAGATGTCACACAAAGTCATGTCAAGATTGCCATGCACACAAAGACTCACAACTTCTGCCCGCTGGTTTAATGCATGAAACAAACACAGATGGACCATGAGTCACTGTAGGAGCCGACATTATGGCCCTCAAACCTCTATCACAATTAGATATAAGTATTTGATTGTATTTGAAGATCTATTTACTAGGTATATAGAAATCAAATATCTGAAAAAAGCAAACGCTAAAACTATCTTAGGGGCATTTTGAGAATTGTTAATAAACCGTTGGGGATGCCCTAAAGTACTATGGATTGATAATGCCACCGATTTTTTCAATTATTAGTAACTGAATGATTAGATATTCATTGCATTAAACAAACCACAACAGCCTTATATTCCCCTCAAGGTAATCCGGTCGAAAGAGTAAATCGGAACCTAAGGCCGATGATCAATAGCTTCGTAGGGGAAGATCATCGGGAATGAGATTTACATTTAAAACAGTCTGTTTTGCCTTAAATATAGCTACCCATATATCAATTAAAGTCTTCCTTGCATTTATGAATTTTCTTTGTCTATGAATTCTCAATTCTCTTTAGAAAATCCCTTAAAAATCCAACACCTATATCCTTTCAGTCCGCAGAAATGTGGGTAAATAGAATTATACAATTATCGGCATTTTGTGATTTAGTAAAAAATGTTACGTCGTAAAAAGAAATAAGTACAAAATAATAACATGTAAATAAATGAATGAATTCCCGTGTGCACCTGCAAGGAAGTGTGAAATGAAATAAGAATACAAATTAATTCAATGACAGAGATGAGGTAGGTCAAGCAATAAGACATTTAATTTATTTTATTTATTTAAACCAGAACAATTTACAATGTAAATCCTATAGAAGGTAAACACAGTTACCTGTACATAGGCTGGCGCATCTTACAGCTAGAATTTAAATCTAATTAAAAACTAAAAAATACAACGTTGAAATTTCTTAATATTTTTGTAAACAAGGTTAACAATTTTTATATTTTATTTATCTTAAATTTATCCATAAACAATAACATTTTTTATTTTATTCTTAATACTTTTTATATTTAAGTTCAAGCTCTTCAGATCATTTGGTAAACTATTAAATGTCTTAATTGCTACAATATAACTATTTTTATTGCTTATCGCTCTTTTAGTTTGTGGTAATGTAATGCACTTTTTCCTAGTCTTCGATGCACTTCGTAAGTACATTTCTTTTAATTCTTTATAGTGGTACATTATCGATTCTAACGTAAACAATTGTGTAATATTTAATGGTGCATTCCTTACGATAAAATGGTTTTTATTTATTATTTTTAATATTTTATTTTGAACACTTTGTATTAAATTTAGATTATTTTTATATGCACCCCCCCAAGCAAGTATACCATAGTTCACTATACTATGAAAAAGAGCAAAGTATATTTTCATTAGAGTACTTGTATCCATAATCTTTTTTATTTTTGCAAAAATAAATATTAAGTACTTTGTTCTATTTACCATGTATTCAATGTGCTTATCCCATTTCATATTATAGTCAATGAATACTCCTAGGTACTTATAGCTGTTAACTCTTTCTATTTTTTGATTTTGTATTGTTATATTTAATTCAAATGGAACACTAGTTTTATAATTACCAAAGGCCATAAAAACGGTTTTTTCGTATTTAAAGATAGCTTGTTTGACATTAACCATATAGATACCTTTTCCAAATATTTATTCATTTTATCCTGTGCTCGAGACCACATGTCGTCATTGGTAATGATGACTGTGTCATCAGCATAGGATATAATTGTATTCTTATTCATATCTAACAATAAATCATTTACATATATTATAAAAAATAGAGGTCCGAGTATTGTTCTCTGTGGAACTCCTGTGTCAATTATTCCTAGATCACTTTTTTTATCTTGGATTCTAACTTTTTGCTGTCTTTCTGTCAGATAGCTTTTTATCAAATCTAGGACACTGCCTCTGATTCTACATTTTTCTAATTTGTCCAATAATATGTTATGATTTACGGTATCAAAGGCTTTAGCCAAATCTAAGAAAACTGCTATAGTAGGCTTACTCTTGTCCAAGTTATTGTAAATTAAGTCCGCTATTTTATTTAAAGCATCCTTGGTGCCTCTTTTTTTTATAAAACCGTATTGATTATCTGCCAGAATCTTACATTCTATTAGAAAAGAAACTATTCTATCATACAGAATTTTTTCGAAGATTTTTGCTAAGTTTGATATAAGAGAAATTGGTCTATAATTTGATATAGTTGCTTTATCTCCTTGTTTGTGTATGGGAATAACTTCAGCACTCTTTAAAGCTTCTGGCCACACTAATTTTTCAATCGATAGATTGAAAATATGAGCTAAAGGTTTAGCAATGAAAGTATCTACTTCTTTTAGAGTACGCGCATTAATTCTATCTTCACCTCCCGCTTTATTTTTTAGTTCATTTATAATTTTACTTATTTCTTGCGAATTTGTTGGATTTATAAATATTGATTTAAGATTTCTCTTAATTGGTTTTGGTTGTTCATTAGGACTCATTATTCGCTCACTGATATTTTTTCCTACTTCACAGAAATATTTATTCATATAATTAGCAATGCTAGTCTCATCTTCAATTTTTTTGTCCCTATCATTTATAAAGTTTATTTTTTCATTTTGTTTTTTTTTACTTTTTCCTATATTTTCATTTATTATTTCCCACAGTTTTTTAGGATTGTTACACTGTTCATTTATTCTCTCTCGTTCATATTTGGCCTTAGCATCTTTTATGACTTTGTTTAGAACTTTGCAATATTCCATATATTCTTTTTTTATATTTTTACAAGTTTTGTTATTCTTCCACATTTTGTATAACATTTCTTTTTTCTTACAGGAGATAATGATCGCTGTAGTTATCCATGGTTTCCTCGGATATACTTATTTACCATCGATTGAAATACTTTACATCTAGTATAATCCGTGGCTTCGTGGTTGATTTCATATTCGGAGGTGTATCTGTGGTTGCTGTATTTGCAGTTAGTGCAGACTTTTTTGTTTATGCTGCAATTTCTTGCCTTATGTTCACCTGCACATTTAATGCACGTGGCATTGTTAAAGCATTTTTTGCTTTTGTGTCCAAATCTACCACATTTAAAACATGGTTTCACATCTATTAGATCATATGCCATACACTTTTGATATCCAACGAAAATTTTGTTATTATTATCTCTAATTTGTTTATATACCTCCGCAGTTACTTCTACCAGTGCTGACTGTGTTCCTTTGTTTTTATTTACATAAGTGTGTAAGACTGTACATCCTTCTTTATAATTCGAGAAATTTCTTAGATTGATTTCCTCCTGCAATTGTTCTTCGTCCATTTCTTCCATACTATGGATACCCACTATTTTCATTTTAGGCTTGTTTATCTCCTCCAATGTCACAGTGCATGACGTAGACAGCTGTTGGTGTAGAATTTCACACGCTTTTTTAACACTTAGCTTATTGCAAACACTTACAATTATTTCGTCTTTCTTTTTCCTTTCAAATATTTTATTCGTTTGAATCGTTTTATCATTTACTAGGCACATAGATACTTTTTGTCTAATGTCTTGTAAGGTTCCTTCCTTTTTTATTTTCTTTACTGTTATTCGTGGTGTTCTTTTCGAAATTTGTTTCTTTTCAGCAATAATTTCTGCAAAAGTGCCTTTACTGATTTTACTATTTGCAGATTCTTTTTCTTTTTTCAATAATTCTTTAAGCACGCTATTTTTATCTTTCATTTCATCTATTAGAGCTTTTAAATACTCGTTTTCTAACTTCAAATTCTCGAAATCAGTTATTTTAAAAACTGTTCCATTATCTTGAGTTTTATCTAATTCAATTTCCATACTAGTTTCATCAGAGTGAACTTTGTTTTTTCGTTCTATAGTTAATTGTTGCTATGTTTGTATTAACTGTTCGTTTTGTTCTTGAATAATCTGTTGTTGTTCACGTTCTTTTTTTTCCTTTTCTTCATTCACTTTTTTCATTTCACTTATGACCTTTTCCATCTGTTCGATTTTTTTTTCAAAACTTTCATGCCCTCTAATTATTTCAGTTTTATACACAGTTTTTATTTGAGCCACGATTTCTTTTAATTCAATCGGCAACATGTGCTCGCTGCCAATTGAGGTTAGGTCCAAGTCTTCATGATTTTTGCACACTACTAAAGAATCACTTATTACTTTTCCATTATTTCTTCGGATAAAGTCATTGAGATGGTACACATCCTCACAGATTAAACAAACTACTGATTCGAACCTTGTATCACTATGACACTTGTAATATTTCCCCCCGGGGCGATCGGGAGGCTTCTTACTCGCGGCCATGTTGGGCAAGGGCACATCGATATATTAAAAAAATATTTAGATGCTGATGAACGGATGCTGATAAATCTTCGAAGCAGAAAATGAAAATGCCAAGAGCGCAGCCGCTTTTCCTTATTGAGTGGATCCTAGAAATGAGTCACGAAATAATTTTACTACTGAAACAAGTTTCCGCATAATTTAGTTTTCGGCACATAAAAGAATGAGTTATATCCGAATGCTATTCAATATTCGAGGCAGAAAATAGAGACGCACCTGCCGTGACCGGCCGATCTGATCCGCAGCATCTACGACTTTTTTAACAAACGCCTTCTCATCAATCTAATTGCGAGGTACACGTCTTAGTTTTTAAAAAATGAACAAACTTTGGTATATCGCGTCTTGTTTTTGACGATTGTATAAAATTGTAATTCCTCTGAAAGTTTTAATCATTAAAATCTATAACCTTTGAAATTATGTGAATCATGTTTATTTATTTTTCCGAATAAATTTAGCCTATACTCCTTATCCTGGACGTAACAAATGACATATTGACGAAGCTTCCACCCGACCGACCAAATATTATAATAAGAACCAGTAACGATCGATTTTATCGTTGACGGGCGGCCGTCCACGTCAATAGAAGCATAGTGCCGGAATGAGAGAGGGGGTCAAATTAGCACTTGCTTTGGTTTGGTTGGTCGTATGGTTTTATTCGTTGAAACGACCAGTCGTGATAATAATAACCATCAAAGCAAGAACCCTGAAGACGAAGGACGAAGGGGTTTGCACTGAGCAAAGCCTCTCGGGTGGCATACACCTCTCTCACACCACCGTCCTTGGCGAGGAGGCCGACGACGCCCGTTGCACGAAATAAATCTCCCATGCTTCTCGGGAGAGTCCTACGAAGACGCGGGGGAATCGCTTTGAAAATTCGCGAAATATTGAATTCAGGAGAGACGAAAACAATATGTACGGCATTGATCAAAGTAGAAGTAATAATCGAGCAAATTTTCGTAACTATAAGAAAAGACGAGCTATAAACGAAAATCGTCGAGATTATTTGGAAAAAAATTATCGTCAGCATGATCGAAATAATACGGGGTTTAATAAAAACAAAGTTATTCAACGAGAAAATAATGAAAATGAGGCGCATAATAACGCGGCAGTGTGGGAAAACGAAACGATTGAAGAAGCGGGAAACGGGAGGCAACTCAGAATGCATAAGTCCAATTGAGAACTGCTAGGTAGTAACGCAAGACTTAACATATGAAGTCCTTGAACCACAAAAGGGACAAGGACAGGACTCGGATGAAATTCGTTCTCCTCGCATTATGGTAAAAATAGGCAATTTACAATTTGAGAGTCTGCTAGATAGCGGCAGTAATGCCTCTTTAATATCTCAAATCGCCTACGATTTAATAAAAGAAGGGCCTAATGTGCTTACGTTACCGTTTGTGAATACCGTGTTGATTAGCGCCTTCGGGAAAAAATCTAAACCTTTGAAAAAGCAAATTTTTACATCTACCTGCATAAGTAGTATTAGTTTAGAAACATTTCTTTTAGTAGTCGCGGATCCGTTATATGAAATAATTCTAGGAGTAGATTGGATTGTAGCACATAAGGTGATTATAGATGGAAACAAGTCAAATGGTGCGTATCGGCCATGCGGTAGTCGAAGGATCAGATATAAGTTTTCGTGCGATCTGACGAAATCGTACAGGACAACGAAGGTCGGAAAGTCTTTACGAGTACGGATATGACGGAAGGATACCATCAGGTCACGCTAAAGGAAGAATCGTGCAAGTACACCGCGTTTGTAATTGACGGAAAAAAGTACGTCGACCGTGTTGTTCCGTTCGGTTTAAAGATAGCGAAATCGGCATTTATAAGGGGCTTAAATAAGATATTTTCCCATGAAGATCACGAGTTCCTTACACTATACATAGGCGATGCCTTTTTGAGATCTCGAAATTTTTTTGAGCATGTAAAACACCTGCTGTATTTTTTATCAAACTTACGAAAAGCAGGATTAACGCTAAAATTGAGCAAGACATTGTTCTATTGGGATAAGGTACCATTTTTAGACTTTATTTCAAGTACAAAAGGGGTTAGTCCAGACCCAGATCGAATAAAAGCCATCCTTGGAATGCCCGAACCGCGAACCAGAAAGGATTTACAAAAGTGCCTTGGAATGTTTACATATTACAGAATATTTGCTGTAAAGTACGCCACGTATCTTGACCCTTTTTGCGAATTATTAAGGGAAAAAAGCAAGTTTGTGTGGCAGGAAAAACACAGGAGTGCATTTGAAAAATTAAAATACCAGTTCGCGCGTCATGTAAGCTTAAATCAGTACGAAGTAGAGAGGTCTTTTTTTTGCAGACCGACGCGAGTATTCAAGGGATTAGTGGTGTCCTTTACCTATACGGTTTACTCAAGCAGCATGGGCCGCGCGGAGAGAATCATGCGGGGTTCATTGGCAAATCGAACGCTGATTCGATAATTATCGTAGATTTTAATAAACAGTAACTCCATAATTATCCCATATTCTGAAAAATGCCAAAAGTGAAAAAGTGCTTAGAATGTTACTCTGAACACGGATATATTGGTCGTGCCAGTTCATTTTTGAACACCCTGTATATGCGTTATATACGTGTGTGCCTATACGTAAGTTTAACGTTATGATTCAGAAAAAATCCGAATTTAAATCGAATTATTTCGGACATTTGCATAATATGTAGCATAATATTATATCATAAAATTAAAACTATTGAATGAATAGAATACATGAAAAGAAGTTTAAGTCGGTATTGTAGAATCCTAACCATGAGTATCCCTTTGTGTATTTATGAATTTCTAATCTTAAAAAGGCACAAGTCGATAGTCGATAGTCGATATCAGAGCGGAAACACACCCACGGCCTCTCGCGGGGACATGTGGGTGATGCACCTAGGCCTATTGGCCCTTTGCGCTCGGTCTCCTCATCATTCATTTCCTATCGACCTCCCTATATAGTCGACCAGTCTAAGAAACCTGCTAAGCCCCATAGAGCAGACCCGCTCCGGTTCGAGAAGCCACTACTCATACACTCCGCGCCTACCGCCCATCAGCCTGGGGCATTGACACAGGAGGTGTAAGGGGGTTTCCTCACTCACATCGCAGAGTCTGCAGGTATTCACAGCACCTAATCCTATCCTATTTTTGAAGTGTGACAGGTCGCAGTGACCCTTCAGCCACTCCAGTACCTTCCTAATAACCTTTCTGGGGAGAGTGATCATCTCTCTCACCCATCTTATCGGGGCAGACTCCGCTATAAACGCTTTTGTGTGCCTGCATTCCCCGTACCTCTCCCATTTTCTTGTCTGTTCCTTACTAATCCAAGCCTGAATTCTGTTGTCAATCTCACAGCTTGGTATAGCCGTCTCGACGGCTTCTGCTCTGATCCCCGCCGCACCTCTTTTTGCCAGCCTATCGGCCTTCTCGTTACCTCGAATGCCTGCATGGCCGGCTACCCATTTTAACTTAATGTCACACCTCCTCACTAAATTGTCGAGTGATGTTCTGCACTGTAGTACCTCATATGAGGTAATTGTCACCTTACTAAGCGCCGCAATAGCAGCCCTGCTGTCAGAGTGTATGACAATCTTCCGATTTGTCGACTCCTCCTCCAGTATGAGCTTTACGCAGCTTCTAATTGCCTTAACTTCCGCTTGAAAGACCGTAGCGTGTGGCTTAAGTGAGAGCACGATCTCTTTGCTGCTTCCCTTTAGCCACGCCGCCGCACCTACTCCTAGCTCATTCTTTGAGCCGTCCGTGAACCATTTGTTAGTGTGGTTACCTTTTATCAACTGTTGTGTATCCGCAACCTCAAAGTTCTTTTCGAATCTGTAGTTGCGGGTAACCTTATCTAGCTTTACACTCCGCTTCTGATACATGGCAATTGAATTGACGATCTTTGCATCCTCGTGTAAATGCCATTCCTTAGAAACCCTAATCTTCGCCTTAAGTGCAGCACCCCTTACCATAGTCTCAAGGGGTGGGAGGCCCAACACCAGCTCTAAAGCTTTCAGTGGTGTGGACTTTCTGGCCCCAGTAATGCCCTTTGTCACCATCCCTTGTATTCTATCTAGAAGCAAGCTTCCTGTTTTTAATTTGCAACGAGGCCACCAAGCAATGGCCCCGTGCAACAACCTCGGTCTGAGAATCGCCGTGTAGAGCCATAAGATCATCCTGGGTTTCAATCCCCAGGTAGCTCCGAAAGCTCTTCTGCAAGCCCAGAAAGCAGCCGTAAAGCTCCTTTTCTTGCTTTCCGAGTGTGTACTCCAGTTCAGCTTCGAGTCGAAAATCACTACCAGGTACTTTGCCTCATGGGTCAAGTTGAGTGTTTTCCCGAATAGCTTAATGGGATCCATTTTTTGACCTTATATCTGGTGGTGAAGTTGACTAGTACTGTCTTTTCAGGATTTACAGACAGTTCAACCTCCTTGCACCAAACCTCCACGATGCCTAATGCAAAGTTCATCAGGCCTGCTATTGTGTACTCGTCCTGCCCAGTAATCAGGATCAGGACGTCGTCCGCATACGCCTGAGCGTATATACCTGCTTCACTTAGCCTTACTAGCAGTTCGTTCACGACGAGGGACCATTCGGTGGGCGAGAGGACTCCTCCTTGCGGACAGCCCCTCGACACCCGGCCCTCCCTCGTCTCAGATCCCCACTGTGCCTGGACTGCTCTCCCAACTAGTAAGTTATGTAGCCATCTAATCAGAGACTTGGGAATGCCATGTATCTCTGCACCTCGGCATATGCTGCTACTTGCCGTGAAATTGAAAGCACCTTCCACGTCCAGGAAAGCAGCTAGTATCATACCTTTGTTTTTCATCCCTTTTTTAATTCTGGTGGTAGCCTCGTCAAGTGCGGAGTCCACCGACCTGCCCTCTCTGTACGCGTGTTGCGTAGCGTGCAGAGGACGAGTCATCAGGGCCCCCTCCTTGATTTCCTGATCTACCAGTCTTTCCAGTGTCTTGAGCATGAAAGACGTAAGGCTAATCGGTCTAAAGTTCTTCACCAGGGTGTCGCTTTGCCCTGTCTACGCTTTGTTGGTCTGCAGCTATCCTCAAATGCACCTACTATGGCTGCTTGTATACTCCCACAGTACTCTTCAATCTGCTCCATATTCCAGCCTACCTGCCTTGCCCGGGAGTCTCTCCCTTAGACGACTGCAGTACAAGCTCCAGTTTGTTTTTGTGGGATTTCTTCTCGCCTGATCATCCTTGGTCAGATTGCCCAGCTCAAAGCGGATCTGCTCGTGGTCGGACATGGAAACCTCATCCGATACTCTCCATCCCCCTACCTTCGAGAAGATACCCCTCGTTGCCAGTGTAATATTAATGACCTCCTCCCTCCTGCTGTTTCTGAACGTCGGAACCCTGCCTCTATTGAGGATATCAAGCATCACATCCTACTATGACCTCTCTGCCTCTTCTGCGGCAGTCCTCCACCAGCGCCCTCACCTTCTCTGGGGGTGGCGAGTGCGTTGAGTCGCTGGGGAAGTACGCCGAGGCTAAGATAATCTCCTCCTCAGCTTCTTCCTCAGTCCTTCACTTCACTATTACTGTGGTGAGATCACTGTAGCAGTGAAGGGGCCAGATCTCCCCCTGCACGCCTTTTAGGAGAATGCAGGTGCGTACCCGCCCTTCCCCGGCCGCCTGGAAGAGCCGTCCACAACCCCCTAAGCCTGTCACCCTACCACTCGCATTGATCCAAGGTTCTTGGATCAAGGCGATGTCTGTTTGCATCTCTGCCATGCACTTGGCCAGCACAGCCGTAGCGCTTTTGCAGTGATGGAAGTTGATTTGAACGAATGAAATTGTGGCTCCTGCATTGACTGCCTGAGCCATGGTTCCTTCCTTCCTGTTTCTTTTTTTTTTCCTAACTAGCTAGGTCCGGCTCCTCCGTCAGCCGACTTCTGGGCGGGCTCCCCCGCCTTCCCCTCCTCGTCTACACCTTTGCTCCTGTGGAGCACAGCGTGCGCCCTGCCTGCTCCACAGAAGGGCCGGAAGCCCAGCGCTCTGAGCGCCTCAGCCTCCGACTCCTCCATGAGTAGGCACACCGCTGTCTCCACAGTGCCCTTCGCCTCGTCTTTGGCATGCCAGGAGGCGGCCACTCTCCATTCCCGTACCTGCAGCGTTTCATTCTGCAGGCCCAGGCGATCCATGACCACCTCCACGGCATGCTCACCTTTTACGTATATGGTGACTTTCTCCATTTTCTGGAGGGAGCTCTGCTCCACAACCCGGAGCTTCGCCCCCTCCCATGGAGCCCAAGTCAGAGCATAGCGATCTAACCACTCCTTGTCCGCTGCGGTGGTGCAATGAAAGATCTGCGCCCCCCGCAGCAGCCAATTGTCTTTGAAATGAGGGGTGTGGCCGTCCACTCTACCGTCGATGGCTTTTTCCACCGACCGGACGACCAGCACCCCCTGAGCCTCAGTCAGGCGCACCTCAGGATACAGCTCAGGGACGACCGCCACCTTAAGGTCGCTGGCCGTCACCTGGCTGTAGGTGGGTGCTGGCCCCTCATGCGCCTTTTTAAACTGCCGGGGGGTGGAGTCACCGGATGACCTCTCCTCCCGGCTCCTTTTAAGAGAGTCCCCAGGGGTCCTCAGAAGAGCGGCGCCTAGAGGCTTCGTCGCTCCCGTTGCCGATGCGTCTTGGCCTGCCCGCTCTCGCATCCTTTGCTGTCTCTTCCTTTCGGCCCCTGTGATCTTCTTTTTCCTGATATTCGCAGAGTCGGACTGCGCCCCCGAGGTCAGCCGAGTCCCACTGCCAAAGGACAGCGGGAGCCCGCCTCAAACGGTGCACAGACCTCCACCTGCGTACCTTCTCCTCCCTCACTAGTCCCGGGTCCGATGGACCCTGTCCCAGTGGGAAGTACCGTTGAGCTAGGGAGCTCGTGAGATGTCACGGTTAAGTGGCTTTCCTTAATTGTATTGTCCATGGTAATTGGGAATGGTTTTGAGTGCAATGTAAAGTGTATGTGAGAATCGTGTGACGGTCACTGAGCCTCGGTGAAACGCAAGCGTGAGACACCACCGAAATGCCCTTCGGCAGCTACATCCCGCAACAGTGCTGTGGCCTCGGAGGAGCACCCCCCCCCCCCGTCCTAGTAGGGTCCTACCCGGTCGCCATCCGGCACTACTAGAACAAAGGGGATTTTTCGCCAGATGATGGGGCAGCCGGTCCGATCGGCTACACCGTGACATGGGCCCCTGTCCTATCCGGCGGCCTAGCCGTGTCATCCTAGTTTAACCCCTGTACCCTCAGCAACTGAGCCGAGATGCTACCCCTTCCAGGCCAGCAGCGCCCAAACCCGCGCCACCGAGAACTCCCCGCAATGTAAGTGTGAATGAGTGTATATGTGTATCGTGGGGTCCCACCCGACCGCCACGAGGGTTGTTCCTTGGTCGTCTCGCCAGCCTCCGCCACCTGCTTCCCCGCCTCAGAGACAGGACCGAGCACCCCTTGTCTCGGGGAGGCGCCTTGAGGGCCACTGGTGCCTTCTGGCGCCTCCCTATAATCTCACCTCATGCAGACTCCACATCTAGGGAAGAGCCCTTTTTACGGGGATTCCGTCCCATTTATACACAGTCATACTAATCTCATTCACATGAAGAGCCCTTTTTACGGGGATTCCGTCTCTGTCACACTCCTGTCAGACGGTGCAAGGGTAAGTGGCCCAAACGGCCTGACGAGACTTAAGCCCTTTCACCATCGTCAAGGTCGCACAACCCACAGAAAGGGGAAAAAAAGGCACAAATTCGACCAATACATTTTTACCTTTTATAATTAAATGCTAATTATGATTGTTTAATATATAGTTATTTATATAAATATTTATTAATTCTAAATAAATTCTTAAAAAATACCCTTACTGCATTGTTTGAGAAATTTTGCGCTGGTGAATTTGGGATGATGGTAGTTACAGAGGGCGGGGAATTTTAACAAACAGAGCTGAGTTTTAAAGAGCTTTATTTATGAGTTCAGCAACCTCGTATCTTTCAACAGTCAGTTACTTGATTTACTTGAGTTATGATTTATATAGCTGCAGAAGTGTAGATTGAGCAGGAATTCCGCAGTTGAGTTGAGCAGATGAGCCTTGCGGTGATAAGCAGGTGATGAGCGAAAGCAGGGGATGAGCAGGTTGAAAAAAGCGAACAAAAAGAAGCAAAGAAAAATCCAAACGTCCTTTTCCTTGTGCGAGGTGTATGAGAGAGTGAGATAACGAGCGCGCGAGCGCCGCGACGCTATCTTTTGGCGCGAAGACGCCTGAGCATGCGCGAGTGTGTCTGCAGCGCCAGTCGACTCGACAGAGTATAGCGACGCGCGCATGAGCGCAGTCGATAATCACGAGGCGCGCGATTCAAAATAGGTAAATCGCGAACATTCCGCCCGCATCATCAATGCCTTTGATGATTATAAGCAAGAGCGATGAGCCGTAGAATCGCAGCTGACTGGGTCGTAAATCCATTCAGCGTTGTAGGTGTAAATCTTGAGTTGATAGTTGAGAGATGCAACAGGGTCGTAAAGCCTCCTGCATGTAGAGTTGAGTGAGTGAGAAAGTGGGTCGTAAAGCCACTTTCAGTTGAGTAGATGCTGAGCCAAATGAGTTGTAAGTCCACTTGAAGAGAAATGAGCGTAGCTGGGTCGTAAAGCCAACTACTGCTGAGTATTATCAGCCTTCGGCAAAAACACTGGCAAAGGAGCGAGTTTTGCGATTGGACGAGTTATTGTAGAAGTAGCAGTCTTAAGAGTCACCACCCTGGTGAGTCCATCCTGTCCAGGATGAAGTTGCATCACTCGCACAAGAGGCCACTTAGCTGGAGGTGATCTCTCATCTGTGAGTAGTGCTATTGATCCAACTTGAATAGTATGAGAAGGGTGATGCCACTTTGAGATCGCCTGCTGTCGTTGCAAGTAATGAGCTGGTCAAAGTTTCCAAAAAGTCTGTAACCGTTGCTGGATGAGTTGCCATCTTGATAGTCGAGAGGGGTTGAGATCTAAGAGTGAAGGTTCTGGAACACAGTTAAGAGCTGAGCCAATAAGAAAATGTCCTGGAGTGAGCGCAGAGACATCTGAAGGATCATCGCTGAGTGGCTCCAGAGGTCTTGAGTTGAGCACAGCCTCTATTTGAGTAAGAAGAGTCGTAAGTTCTTCATACGTCAAAAGAGTCTCACCAATTGTGCGTCGCAAGTGAAATTTCACTGATTTCACCAGCGCCTCCCACTTTCCACCCATGTGTGGAGCAGCAGGAGGGATGAACTTCCAGGATGTTCCTTGAGCAGCGAGCGTTGAAGAAATGAGCTGATGTTCCGAAGAAGCCTTGGTGAAGAGCTGGTTGAGTTGAGTTGTGGCGCCTTGAAATGTGGTTCCACAATCCGAATACATCACTTGCACAATTCCTCGGCGTGAAACAAACCTCCGAAAAGCAGCAATGAAGCAATCGGCTGAGTAATCAGTGACAACTTCTAGATGAGCAGCTGATGTGTTGAGACAGACGAACACGCAGATCCAACCCTTGTCAGTCTTACATCCTCGTCCTTTCCAGGTTTTTATTGTCACTGGTCCAGCGTAGTCAACTCCAGTGTGGAGAAATGCTCTCGCTGGAGTGAGACGTGAGATGGGAAGCTGTCCCATTAACTGCTGAGCTTTAATGCCTCTTTGCCGAGCGCAAGAGACGCAGCGAAGAATATGAGCCTTCACTGACGCTCTCCCTCCAATAATCCAGCACGTCTGCCGGAGTTTAGCGAGTGTCAGCTGAGTACCTCCATGAAGTGTGAAGCGATGAGATGAGTCGATGAGCAGAGTCGTGAGATGTGAGTGTCGAGGCAAGATTGCTGGGTGTTTTTCTTGATAGTTGAAACTTGAGTGTTCTAATCGCCCTCCAACTCGAACGATGCCTTCAGCGTCAATAAAGGCTGTCAGACGAGTGAAGTTATGACCAGAAGGAAGAACAGCACCTTTGCTAAGTTGTTGAATCTCCTGAGCGAAGTAAGCGGCTTGAGTGGCTTTAATCCAAAAGAGCTGAGCGTGATGCAGGCTTTGAGCATTATAGAGTGATGAACACTTGAGTTTCTCCTTGAGCACGTCTCTCACTCTAAAAAGCAACGATGTTACAATTAATAACTTATTCAATGAAGAATACCTGTAAATAACATCCCAGTGATATGTGGGTTGCTGAGCAATAGAGATGAGAGCGACTCTAGGTCGAGCTTCTAAGTCTACATCATCAGATGAATAAGTTGGTTGTTTAGGCCAGTGCGATTGATCATGCTTGATCCAAGCAGGTCCTGACCACCGAAGTGGATGATTTTTGAGTTGAGCCGTAGTAATGCCTCTTGAGCCGCAATCAGCTGGATTTTCAATCCCAAGAACATGTCTCCAGGTGGTGTTGATTGTGCACATTTCTTGAATCTGGGTGACTCTGTTCCTAACAAAATCCTTCCAACGACTTGCTGGTGAGGTGATCCACATGAGTGTAACTTGTGAGTCAGTCCACAGATGAGTAGAATCTATCTTCACTTGAAGAGAATCTTTAGCAGTTTTGATGAGTTTGGTTAGCAGCAAAGCTGCTGCGAGTTCTAACCGAGGGATAGTTAGTCTCTTGAGAGGAGCGACCTTTGTTTTTGAGCAGATGAATGACGTCGTAGAGCCTGTGGAGGGTGAGCGAACAACTATGTAAGCAACGGCTGCCATAGCGTCTTGAGAAGCATCTGAGAAGCCGTGAAGTTCTACAGTTGAAAAACTCCAAGTCCCAAACCAACGTGGAACTGAGATGCTGGCCAGCATGATAAGGTCTTCTCGAATGTTGAGCCATCTTGAACACACTTGAGTAGGGAGTGGATCATCCCAACCAAGTTTGAGCAGCCAAAGTTCTTGTAGAAGAATCTTGGCAGTGATGATAACAAGTGAGACGAATCCAAGCGGATCAAATATTTGAGCCACTTCTGACAATATTGTCCTCTTGGTTAAGCGTCCTGAATGTGGAGAGAACTTTGATGTAAATGTAAAACAGTCTTCATGAGGAAGCCATTTTAATCCGAGTAGTGAGGTTGCGCAGTCGTCTAAGTTGAGTGAAGAGCCATCTGTTGATGAAGCAACCAACAAATCCTTTAGAGTTGCATGGCATTTTGAGAGTGGGAAACCGCCCGCGTTACACAACTGTGTAACTTGTTGAGCAATTTCATTGAGCTGAGCCGGGGTATCAGCTCCACCAAATATGTCATCGACATATCTTCCCCTTTTGAGTGAAGGAATGGCGAGAGGATACTTGTAGCCTTCATCCTCCACAAGTTGCAACAAAGCCCTTGTGGCGAGAAAAGGAACAGCTTTGGTCCCGTAGGTGACCGTGGTGAGCTGGAAATCCACTTCATCATGATCTTGATCCCTCCAGATGATCCGCTGAAGATCCCAATCATCAGGATGGACTTGAACCTGCCGATACATTTTCACAATGTCCGTAGCAAAAAGATGATGAAAGTGGCGAATCCAGATGAGCACGTCGCTGATATTGAGCAATAAATTTGCACCAGTGTGCATGATGTCATTGAGAGATTTACCAGAAGATGTTGAACATGAGCCGTTGAAAACAACTCTGAGCTTGGTTGTTGCACTATCAGGTTTGAGGACACCATGATGAGGCAGATAAAACGGTGAGAAGCTTGAAGCTGTAGAGGATTCCACCTTTCTCATGTGTCCCAATGCTAAATATTCATCCATGAACTTCGTGTAAAGTTCGCCCATGGTTGAGTCTTGAGCAATTCTTCTGGACATTCTGTTGAGGCACTATGATGCTGTAGAGCGTGAGTTTCTAAGAGCTGTAGGATCTTCTTTGAGCGGAATTCTGACAACATATCTGCCTGTTGAGTCTCTCACATGAGTTGAGCGGAAATGTTTTTCACATTCCTCTTCTTCAGGACTCAAGATGTTGTCTGAATCATGTCTGAGCTCTTCTTGTAACCAAAATCTACTGAGAAGTTCATGAAGATCGTTATCTGTCTTGACAATGCTGTGGTGAGCTGAAGCAGGTTGATGTTGTGTGAGCAGGTCCTACTATGAGCCATCCAAAGATAGAAGATTGAGCAATTGGAGATCCAGGATGAGATTTAATGAGTCCAGAATTTATAATGAATCCATAATTGTCAGCTTCAATGATAATATCTACTGGTCGAGGCTGGAAAAAACTTCTCATCAGCCAAATGTAAATCTTTCAAATGCGGCCAATCTTGTATGGTGATCTTGACTGATGGAGTTATCGAGGTGACCGCTTTGAGAATATGTGCCTCGATAATTATAGCCTCTTGAGTGAATCTTGATTTGAGAGTGAGCTGAGCGGAGCCGAGAGTGTGAGCAGCTTTTCCACCTCCTATTCCATGGATCACAAATGATGATGAGCGACGTGGGAGCTTGAATTGATTCACCAGGTGTTCGGTGACGAACGTCAGCTCAGATCCAGAATCGATCATGAGACGGACGTAATGATCGTGCATTGACGTTCTGAGCTGAGCAATGGCTGTACCTAGGAGCGTTGCTTCGTTGAGATTGGCATGTGATGAGCTGAGCGGTGTGTTGAGCAGAGTATGATGAGCTGAGTGGTTTGAGAAAGTGAGCTTTGAGCTGACGACTGCACCAACACTTGTGGTGCAGATGAGGTTGATGGTTGTTGAGATGATTGATTCTGAGCTTGAGGTTGTGAGCGTGATGAGTGAAGCATGGTGTGATGCTTTTGGTCACACACCTTGCACCTTGCTGCGCTTCTGCATGACAGTACATTGTGACGTCCAAGACAATTGGAACACAACTGCTTATCGCGTACAAATTCTTGTCTGTTCCTCACTTCCAACGCTCTGAACGCTGGGCACATCACGATGAAGTGTGGCTGCTGGCACTTGTCGCAAGGGTGAGCGGTGGGTCCAAGATTGTAATTAACCGTCTTGGAGTGAGCAGATGATTGAGATTGAGGACATGGTTTTTGTTGAGCTGAACCAGATTGAGCGGGCAGGGAGGGAAGTGGCTGAGCGGATGTTGTGGCCACGTTGGTTTGATTTGCGTTGAGCTTTTTGCTTATTTTTCCCTGCGACGGTCCTCAACACGCTCAGAGCTCGTGCAAGCGACGTTAAGAACGTGCGCACACTCGCTGATGTCGGGAAGTCCTGCGACTCCCAAGATAGTGCTCCCCAGCTCTCCTTGGTGGCTCGGTCCATGTTTTCTTACGGTGAGATGAGCTAAACACATGTCGCCGAGTTGCTCCGAGACGTTGAGCGAAGCCAAGCCCTTGGTTTACCTTGCTGAGGGTCATCTCCAATGCATTAAGTCCTGAGCTGATTTAGAAGTTAAAGGTTTCTGGTCCAGTAATGGTCAGAAATGAGCAAATTGCCAGCCGCTTATTGTCGTAACGACATGACAACTGAGCCCATGCTGGATCGAGCGAGCTGTCTTCGACGGGGTAGCCGGCGATGATCTGAGCTGGTTCACCAGACAAACAGCTATTCAAATAGTGAAGTTTCTCCACTGGCGCCAAACCGTCATTACTGAGTACGAGGCTCTTAAAAAGGTCTCTGAAATGTGGCCACTCTGAATATTCTCCACTAAAATGAGGCAGGCTGATGTCTGGTAACTTTGGCCGTCGATGAGCTGAGCTGGATGAATTTTCACATTGAGCTGGAAGAGAGGAAATTGGATCAGAGACTTTGCGCAGTAATCTATGAGCAAGTTTTACAATGAGCGCAAATTGATTTTCCTTGAAATAAGGAAGTTCAGCGGCTTCCGTGCTCCAAAGTACTTCGATGACCTCCTGATCTTGAGTGCCTTTATCAAGAAGGCCTTGTATTTGAGTGCGGCATTCGTAGAGAAGTCCAGCCGACAACGCCTCCTCGTTAAGCTGCTCCTGGATCTCCTTAAGCACTGTAAGACGTAATGCCTGTGTAGAGCACCGCACTTCTAACTCTCGCGGTGGCTTATATGAGCGAGTGATGGGTGGAGTCACAGGAGTAGTGTTGGCCTTGTCGATGCTGCCGATGTTGGAGAGCGACGCAGATCGAATGTGTTTAGCCTTTTTGACATCCTGCTCTGGCACCTTCAAAGTCGCGCCGCTGCTTGATTGAGCCTTCTCCGAATCCATTTTGAGCAATTTGGATGAGCAAGAGTTGAGCGGTAAACTGAGCGGGCTTTTACTTCCAAGCGTTGCACACGTACACCTTTATCACCGTTGTGTTAGAGCGACGGTTTTAATTACACACACGCACCCACTGTAAACTACCAAATCCGGCTCGAAGGACCAAATGTTTGAGAAATTTTGCGCTGCTGAATTTGGGATGATGGTAGTTACAGAGGGCGGGGAATTTTAATAAACAGAGCTGAGTTTTAAAGAGCTTTATATATGAGTTCAGCAACCTCGTACCCTTCAACAGTCAGTTACTTGATTTACTTGAGTTATGATTTATATAGCTGCAGAAGTGTAGATTGAGCAGGAATTCAGCAGTTGAGTTGAGCAGATGAGCCTTGCGGTGATAAGCAGGTGATGAGCGAAAGCAGGGGATGAGCAGGTTGAAAAACGTCCTTTTCCTTGTGCGAGTTGTATGAGAGAGTGAGATAACGAGCGCGCGAGCTCCGCGACGCTATCTTTTGGCGCGAAGACGCCTGAGCATGCGCGAGTGTGTCTGCAGCGCCAGTCGACTCGACAGAGTC
>JACCID010000434.1:0-67666 GCA_018906775.1 Sycophila sp. Sp_5
ATCCAACAAACCGTTCGAGCAATCGAACGGAAATACGACAGCTTGTTGAACACAAGTGCCAACCAGGCGAGGGCATTGACGGCTCTCACGATGAGAGTCGATCAGCTGGCTCACATAGTAGACCAGCAACGGCCACCGATGTCAAGCACAAGAATCGACGGCCGACAGATCGATACGCGAACGGAGCGGATAAATCCGTCGCAATCGACACCGCGCGTTGGATTCCAGGACACGTACACGATAGACGAGCCTGGAATCAACGAAACACTGAATGGTGCGAACACCATTCAGAACGCGCAACGGCGAATCCCGCCACGTGAAATCAGAACGTGGACTGATTTCACGAACGGAAGGACAAGAGAGCTCACTGGTCCTTCTACAAGCGAATTAAATCGCACAGGCAGAGGTCACGAGGACCCCAGCCGAATAGTTAGCCGATGGAACGTCACGTTCTCGGCTAAACAAGGAGAAGACGTAGAGTCTTTCCTTAAGAGTTTCGAGGACAATGCCCGAGCGGCTAAAACTTGACGAGAGCGACATGCTGGCGTCGCTCCCGTGCGTCCTCAAAGACGTGGCGAGCATGTGGTACAGGAACCACAGCCGCGATTGGCGAACATGGGCAGATTTCTGTCAAGCCACTCGGCGCAGATGGGGCTGCGCCCACGATAGGCAAAAGCGCCTAAGAGACAACATTAGGCGTCGTTATCAACAAATAGGGGAATCGAGCAGCCACTACATAACATGCATGGAGAGCATGTTAGGTGAGGTATCCCCGAGGATGACTAGGGTCCAGGAAATCGAGAAGATTTACATGAATCTTCTCCCGGAAATTAAAAGAATTATCCGGATAGAGATCTGTAATACGCCAGACGATCTAGCGGATCAATGCGTAAAGGCAGAATATATCCTGGACAGGGAAAAGGGCGATAGGACGCCAATTCCCCCATCCAAAGCGGTAATGCCAGAAACGGCATACAAACCGCAGAGGGAGAAGACAGGGACGTCTTCTCATGTAAAGGTAGCGGCAACGGCCGCTACACCGCCGGACACACAGGAGAAGCCCGGTGCTCCGATAGCCGGGATAGGTCGGCAAGAGATGGCCGACCTGTTAACGAAGCTTAGCGGAGAGCTAGTGAAAGCTTTCCGCGAAAGCAACAAACAAAGGCAGGGAGGGGGAAACAAGGGTGCTTCCTCCTCGGCGAACAAAAACGGCCGTTCCGGAAGAGGCAACGCCAAGAAAAACAATGGCAGCGTGAAGGAAGACCAGAAAAATGGGCAAGCGAAAGAACCTATTCGCTGCTTCGGATGCAACAAAGAAGGCGTAATCCGAGCGAAATGCCCTAATTGCTCGCCGGAAAACGGGCAACAGGGGAAGTAGAGCACTCAACTACTTCCCCAAACGCCAACGAAGCTAGTCAGGAAGCTTCGGGAACGACCTCCCAGGACGTTAGCGGGACGGCACTACCGAATGCACCTGCGGAGGAAAGCCTGGAAACCAGATGGTGGTTACAGGTGGAAGTGGAAGGTTTCCACTTCCGCGCGCTGTACGACACAGGCGCATCGGTCACAGTGATGGGTCCGATCGGCCTGCAGTTGATAACTGCATGCGGCCGAACATTTATGCCAAGCGAGCACGCAGGTGCTAAGCTCGCTGACGGTAGCACGAGCCCAATCGTGGGCTGTGCTTACCTTCCCTTCACAATAGGTGGCATAAGCAGGGATATCAAAGTTTCGATTATCCCTGCACTAGATGCGGATTGTTACTTGGGCACGAATTTCATGCGGGAATTCGGCTCAGTACACAATCCGCGATCAAATCAGCTGACGTTGGACGACAAGTTTTGCACGACATTAGACGTCAGCAACGCGTACCATCAAGTACCTCTGGACGAGGCGTCCAGAGAGATAACGGCTTTCTCTGTACCTGGAATGGGCCACTTCCAGTACAAGAGAATGCCATTTGGCTTGGAAGATGCAGGAGCATCTTTCCAGCGCCTAATCGACATGGTCGTCACTCCAGATTGCGAAGACTTTGCATTCGCATACCTGGATGACGTCGTCATAATGTCGAAAACGTTCGAGGAGCATCTCGAACACCTTCTTAAGATATTAGGCCGTCTACGAGAGGCGGGCCTAACGATCAATCGGCAGAAAAGCCACTTCTGCCAATGCGAAGTAAAATACCTGGGAGTAGTGCTGAACCAAGACGGGTTCCGCCCTGACCCAGAGAAGATAAGGCCGGTACTAGAGTACCCGCCGCCTAAGAACATAAAGCAGCTAAGGCGCTTCTTAGGCATGGCATCGTGGTACAGGAGGTTCCTGAACAACCTCGCCACGATCGCCGAACCACTTACGCAACTAACGAAGAAGGAGCGTAAGTTTGAGTGGACTGAAGTACAACACTCTGCATTCGAGCGGATAAAGGCTCTCATAGCCTCCGCACCAGTCTTGCAACGCCCTGATTTCAACAATGAGTTTGTTGTACAAACAGATGCAAGCGACTTGGGAATCGGAGCAGTTCTACTTCAGTTTGAAGACGGCACGGAGCGAGCACTGGAGTTCGCCAGCCGCGTCCTCTCACCTGCCGAGAGGAACTACAGCGTGACAGAACGCGAATGTCTCGCTGTAGTATGGGCGACAAAGAAGTTTCGCCCATACATCGAAGGCTACGCATTTCGCGTAGTCACGGACCACAGCTGTCTGCGTTGGCTGCGCACACTGAGTGGTTTGACAGGGCGATTAGCGCGGTGGGCCCTGGAGCTGCAAGGCCACCAATTCACGGTTGAGCACAGAAAAGGTGCGCTCAACAATGTCCCAGACGCCCTTTCTCGAATGTACGAGGAGGAGGGCGAGGAGACACCAGTGGCAGGTGTCTCGTGGACGGGAAATTCCCAGGATGAGTGGTACCTCCAATAGCTTAAGAAAGCCAAAGAGGAACCACTCACCGATCCGAAGATGAAGTGGGTCGGGGGGAGACTGTTTTATTACAACCCCGACCAACTTATGCAAGGAATCCTGGGGGAGGACGACGAGGCTTGGAAGCTCGTCGATCCTCTAGAAAAACAAGGGGATATCATGAAAGAGTGTCATGATAGCCCCACAGCAGGACACTTGGGGCGAGAGAAGACTCTCGCACGGGTTGCCCGTCAATATTATTGGCCACGTATGGATGCGTGCATCGCCAGTTACGTGCGGCAATGCCAGACTTGCCAGCAGATAAAGGCTGAGCAAAGGCCGCCGACGGGACTCATGGGCCGCAGGGTCATCGAACGACCCTGGCAGTATGTCGCAGGCGACATTATGGGCCCGCTACCCAAGACGAGTAAAGGGTACGAATACATCCTAGTTTTCCAGGATTTATTCACACGGTGGGTGGAAGTGATTCCGCTCCACCGCGCCACAGGCGAAGCCATACTGGCGGAGTTCACAGAACGCATCTGTCTCCGGTTTGGAACACCCGAAGTCTTCCTCTCCGACAACGGGACAGAGTTCAAAAACCGAACGATCGACGGTTTTTTGAACACCAAGTGGATACGTCATGAAACGACGCCCCCGTACCATCCGCAGGCTAACCAGGTTGAAAGGGTTTACCGAACGATGACCATGATCGCTGGGACAAGCATCTTACAGAGCTCGTCCACGCGTTCAACAACTCCAAGAGTAGTGCCACAGGAATGACACCTGCGTTCTTCGTCTACGGCAGGCATCCGAAGCCCTTAGACTCGGAGTATAGCAGGCAGATGCTTGATATACTAAAACGAAACGAAGAGGAGGCTCGAGAAGAATGGGCTCTCCGAATGAGGAATCTCTCCGAGGTCCACGACATGGCAGCGGAGAATTCCGACAGGGAACGGGATCGACAGGCGCGTTACTATAACGCGGGCCGACGTGAAGCAAGCTTCAAAGTCGGAGATCCCGTATGGAAAAGGAATAAAGTCCTTTCCAATGCGGCAAAAGGAGTAGCTGGGAAGCTAGCTCCGAAGTTTGCCGGACCGTACGATGTTACGGAAATCTTGGGCAGCAACACGTACGCGTTGCGTGACCAAAGTGGACGGACAGTGGGTCCGATCCACTCAGAAAAGTTGAAACCGTACATCCCCGGCGCAGACGTTCCTGCTGAAGAAGAGGACGTCGAGACCAGCGCCCGACCTCCGGGGGAAGGCGGGAGTCGTGTGGATGCGCCCACGACTCCATCAGCAGAGGCTGATGAGAAGAAGAGCGGTGCCAGCGGGCAAGCGTCCCAGGCTGGGAGCGCCCAGCCTGAGGAAAAACCTGTAAAGCGCAAACGCGGACGCCCGCGTAAAGCGTCCTACGCCGTGACGCAAGTTAGAAACGCGACGGGAAAGCGAGGACCGGGTCGTCCACCCGGTTCTAAGAACAAGGCCAGCGCGGCCAAAACGTAAGACGCGAGGAAGACACGGTTGACAGGAAAGAACCGACTCTGAGAGCCATTCCTCACCATCCCTCTTTTTCTTTCTGTCCCTTTCCTAGATGGACACGTACGAGATGGAGGAGGGGATAGCCCGTCTCTTCAGCGAGGACGCTGAGGAGTACTCAGCGGAGGTCGTGGCCGGGGGCACCCTGGAGGGGACCCCCAAGGCGACGGAAGCGATTGGGGAAAGGCCCCAATCCCCGTCGAGCCGGTCAGGACCGGAGGCGAGCGACCAGGAGGTCGCCCGCGAGACGGAGGCGTGCGGCGAAGCCGCCTCCCATCAAGCAGAGGACCAGGAGGTCCCCTGTGCAATAGCGAGCGGCAGCGAGGCCGCCCGCGAAAACGCCGGAGCGAGTGGCCAGGAGGCCACCCGCACCCTACGGCGACCCCACGTCCCCGAGCCAGGGGCCGTGGCCTCGATGACGGTGAGCGTCGCCGAGGAGGGGGACGGAGAGGAGCTCCGTTCCCAGTCAACCCAGCGAGGAGGCGCCGAGGACGACGCCCCCCTTCTGCAGCGGCCCCTTTCCGCTGCCGAGAGGCTGGAGGAGTTGGAGGCTTGGCTCCGCTCCTCCACCGAGGATTATCGCCGGGCGGTTGGGCGATTGGAGGAGGCCCACCGGGACTTCCTGCGCTGTGCGGAGGGGACTGAGGGAGAACTGGCGGAGATGACGCGCGCCTCCCTCAGCCTCGTAGAGATCCGCGCGCAGCGGGCGGGCCTGGCCGCATCACGTCGAGCTTACGACGAGGTGTACCAGGCCCACCACAAAAAGAAAGCGGAGGAGGACCGCTTGAGGGCCTCAATGGAGGCCAATCAACGGCGGCTCCAGGAGGAGCAACAGCGGCCGCAGGAGCGCCGCCGCGAGAGGGCCCTCCAGGCCAAGAAGGAGGAGGCAGCGGAGAAGAAGCGTCTCGCGGCCCTCCGCGCCCGTGTGGAAGCGGACGCAAAGGATAAGCGGCGCCGGGAGCTTTTTGAGCTGTACCCGGGCCGCTTCTTCTGCTCAGTCTGCGCGGAGCCGGGCGTGCTCTACGCCAACCAATGCCCGAAGAAGGACCAGCACGGGTGGTACATTAGCAAGAGGAGGTACCAGTAGGCTGCCCGTGTTGGATCCTTCTTCACACCACTTATGTAAATGAGGGCCAAATAAAGGCCTCGCGCCCTTAATTTACACCGTAACGATGCAGTTCGTGTCGACTTTATTTACCTCTCCTCGTCCTTTAATCCCTAATCCGTGGAGGATTGGCTCGCGAAGAGTTACAGAAGCCGTAAAGTCGTAACTTAACGGCGTCTGGGGGGAGGGTGTGACGCGAGGTACTATCGGGTACCTGCGCGCCGTCGCGAGCCTTCGCGGCGCGAGGAGGAGTTAGGCCGTGGCGCGCGGGAGCGGCGGCCATCTTAGAATCTCGGGAGATTCTCTCTAGCCGTCGACGACGATGGACGCGTGTGCGAGCTGACGACCCGGGGAAGGAGAGGAAGCGAGCGTCGAGAGCTTTTGTGTGAACGCGGTAGCAGCCTAGGACGAGCCAAAGCTGCGAACCTTGTAAGTACCGCCCGACTAATCTTGTGAGTGCGGGCGCGTACCGGCGAGGAGTCAAGGAGCGCCTTGACTCCCTGGCGTCGAACATTGTTCAGTGAACGTAGGGGGCCGTCCCCAGTTCACTACTTCTCTCTCTCTCTCTCTAGTTCGCGGTCGCGGACTCTCGTGCGGTGGGAGTCGCGACTCTCGTGGAAGAGTCGCTGCGCGGTGCGATACCGATACCTCGAGCACGAGCTCGAGGTCGGGTTCGTGAGTCGTCGCGCGGAACGGGTAAACGACCCGTTCCTTCGCGTGTGCGTGTACGTGTGTGTACACGCAGGGCAGGCAGGCGGCCTGCTCTTGAGCGCGGTGTTTGTTTATGCGGAGCAAGGTCGCGCTCTGCGTAAACATCACCGATCGCGAATCGCGCGATCGGCCGGCGAACCCTTGGCGCGGCCGAGAGTTCGTAAGAGCGCGCGCGCTTGCGTTCGCGCGCGGCTCCACTCGGCAACACTCGGGCGTGTTCGGAGCAGTCGGCTCACACGCCTGACGACTACTAACCATCCGGAACGCGATCATTGTAACTTCTTTTACGGAGGCAATAAAGGCCTCCGACTTGCCATTTTTCTTGATCGCGTTGTTCTTCCGAGTAGTCCGCGGGGCTACTCGGCAAACCCTCCTCGTCCTTAATCTCCCGGATACCGCCACTCTATCGCAGAGCTGAGCGGCCGGCATCAGCTGTCATCTAGGAGGACGACAGCCACGCGAACGCGAGGAGCGCGTTCGTGCGACAGCACGCGAGTACGAGAAGTGGGAGTACAGGCGTACTCTCACGTTGTATACGGGCCGCGGCGACGTGTATTCGCCGTCGGGTGCTCGCGCGCACCCCGAGGTAAGGACCTCACGGGGCACTCGTGCGTGCCCCATTGCACCCATCTCGCGAAGACAGGTCTCCTCCGCGAGGTGAAACGGTCAAAGATAACCCCGTTACATGGTACAGAAAGTTATTCTTTCGCATCATTGATATGGCTATCATGGTATTTTTTATTTTTCCAATTTTTAATTTTGTGGAATTGCCTAAAAAACAATATTCTAAAATATTAAAAATTGGAAAAATTAAAAATACCACCATATTTTTTATGCAATTCTAAATCAATAATATGTTTAGTAATTTTTTGATTAGATGCATTCTTTTCATGAAAAAATTGAAGAGTTTAAAAATGTTTAAATATTAGCGAATTTTTTTCTCAGAAACTATGCGTTTAGTCAAAAAAGTGTTAAAAGCACTTTTTCTTACTACCCTAGCCGAAAATTTGCCGTTCCTCCCTGCGCATATAAACCGAAACGCGAAAATTCGTCCGTTTTTGCGCGCCATCTATTCGTGTGGGAGGAAGCTTCCAGCTAATTTAAATGCCAGTATTGCCAGTACACTCTGTACAAGTAAACTCAAAAACGTGGACACGTGCTCGCTTTTAGATTTTCAATCTTGTACAAAAAAAATTAATACTGTAATGTTATTATTAAAAAATTAATAATCTGGGTGTAATCTGGGGGGGAGCTGCTTTGCTTATGATTTTCAACTTGACGCTTACAATTCTTTATTTCTTTAATTGTTTTTCTTTCTATAACAGCGATTACGTTTATTATACTAACTAGTGGGACTTGCGCCCGCTACGCGCTACGCGCCCTAATCCCCCAGCTTTAATTATAATTTAATTCAAAATGGAATAAAATACTATTCCATAATTTAATAAAATATTGATTATTTTGCACATTAATATCTCGATAGCTTTGGCAGGAGATTTATTATTATTTATTTCGCCACCGTCTCCTGGTCAAGAATAGACACCAGCACCTTCTAGCGGTTGCTATGGCAACTACCCCCTCTTAAGGTACAATCCTCAATAAGGTATACCCCTTAAGAGGAGGCCGTATCCTCCCACATTACCGACCGAGATACGAATCGTCGTTTGCAACTTTTCTCTGTCATTTATTAGTGAAATAACAAACAATTTAAATTCCACTCAAAAAATTCATTGAAGAAGAGGGCTCAACGAGCGGGGCTCAATGGCGCTGCGATCGTTCAACTCAACATCGTTTTATGCTAAATTAAAGAAAAAGAAAATAAGTAGATCCTAAAGTAAGAGTAGAGCCCCGTACAGTGGATAAATATGGACTAGTAAATACTTTTTTTAAATGGAAACTAGCGAAAATCGGAACGAAAAGTTGGAAACGGGAAATGCGATACATTAGCACTTCGCTTGACGCAATGTTACTATAGAATATTGACATTCCGTGTTCCCGACAGAGGGCGTACAAGGAATGTTTTAGCGAAATTATGAACGATTTGCGATATGCAGTTGTACAACAATGACAATCATTAAATAATCCAAAGTAAAGTATATCGAATATTGAGCGTCTAATTACAAAATTTTCAATTACTGTGATCTTTGAATTACAAGTAGAACATTTTACGTAAGTAAGCGGCTTTACAAGCCAAACTGAGTTTGCCTTGTAGAGTTATACTTTTCTGGTATTATCGAGTCTTATTTTTCTTGTAGTACCTCGGCCCGAGCCTTGATTGCCGCGGCGGACGGTCTACTACCAGCATTTCTAATTTATCAGGATAAAAAAGGGAAGTCGGCCCAACTGAGAAATAGAATATTCTACTTAGAAAAGCGGTTTTGCTAGTAAAAGTGCATTAGCTTTGCCGAGTTATACTTTTCTCGTAGCATAGAGGGGCGCGCACATTTACAAGAGCTGCCTCTAATTTCGACTTTTTGACAAGCAGGACGAGGAATCCCTCTCCTTCCATTTGAAGTATAAAAGGCAGAGAAAAACTAATGCACGGTTTTTTTAGAGGCGATAGCGATATAATAAAGTTACCAACGGAAATAGATATAGGCTCGCGTTATTCTCATATTTTAATGATAAGCCATCAGCATTTGCCACTTATGAAAATGACTGTTCTGTAGGTTATCATTTCATTCTGTATGCAGTCCATTCCATGTGCGTTGCTACTTGCAAATACAAAGCCCCGTGGGGAGGTCAATAAAAATCCTTTTTCTAAAGTAAATTGAAATTTTAAAATAGATCGGCTAGTTAATATTTGCCAGACTAGATAGCGTTAGGCAATATTTCAAAGCATTGCTCTAAACAGCTGACAATTTTAGAGTGTCTATCACCTCTCGTTAACTAGATACCCCTTAATAAGGGGTAAACTTTATTTAGGTACAAGCCGCAATATGTATTATACTTAGGTACAACCCTTATTAAGTTACACCCCTTATTATGGTAAAGACTTTATTAAGGTAAACCAAAAGATTTTACTGTAGAGTTAACTTTTTCGTTTTAACCGTGACGGGTTGCTCTGCAAATAATCTCAAGAGGGAGAGGGATTAATTATAACTCCCCTCTTGTCTGCTTCAAATGCAACCAACCCCCTCGTCTTAGGGAGGAAGTAGGGTAATTCTTGAAACGGCGACGACCGCGGCGGTATGTTTTTATAATATAAAGAGATATTTTAATTAGAAATATATTTTTTATTTTCTCGTTATTCTATTAATTTTTTCCTTCTATTCTTGAGTACATAGTTCTTTGCACCTATCCCTCCCAATTACTTTAAAAATGATTGTTAGTCTACTTGGAAAATAAGCATATATATTTTAGCACATATAAAATTACATGTTTTATGCACTTTTAAAAAGTGCCTCATTAATTTTCGATTCTCAAAAAATCCAAAACGTTTTTATATTTTATCCGTTAAATTACGCCATTATGCTGATCTTTAGAAATTATTCGATATTCATTCAATGCTAGAGGTAATGTATTGTCGATTGTACCATTTTTTGTGGGTAGCTAGTGTTGCGTTACAAAGTCACTTTTTCTTTTATATAAAATTCGGAATATACACTTTTCACAAAAATTACAGGAACAAAAAAATTTTCGAAATTTTTTGGCGATGTTAAACAGGCTGTATCTCAGTGAAAAATGGTCGTACAGGAAACAAAAAAAACTTTTGAAGATTAAAAACTCAAAATTATTCAAATTTAAACAATTTAGCAGCATTAGAGAACGCTTTAATAAGAGTTTGGAGTCAGATCCCTCAACGGATGATCCGAAATTGCATTTCGATTATGCAAGGAAGATTGCAAGCTGTAATTAGGAGTAGAGTACGAGTTACCCACTTTAGAAAATGAATTTGGAGTCAAAAAAAATTGGAGCATTATTAACACTGTAACGGGGTTCTTCCTGACCTGTTATCTCGCGGAGGAGACCTGTCTCCGCGAGATTGGTGCAATGGGGCACGCACGAGTGCCCCTCGAGATCCTTACCTCGGGGTGCGCGCGAGCACCCGACGCCGAACGTGTGTCGCCGCGGCCCGTATACAACGCGAGAGTACACCTGTACGCACGCTTCTCGTACTCGCGTGCTGGTGTGCGAACGCGCTACTCGCGTTCTCGTGACCGTCGTCCTCCTTGACGACAGCTGATGCCGGCCTCCCAGCTCTACGACAGAGTGGCGGTTTCTAGGAGGTTAGGGATGGGGGAGGTTCGCCGAGTAGTCTCGCGGACTACTCGGAAGAATAACGCGGATAAGTAAAAATGCAATTCGGAGGCCTTTATTGCCTCCGTAAATGAAAATTACAAAGATCGCACCTGAAAGGGTTAGTAGATGTCGGGCGAGCGGGCCGAATGCCCCGAACACACCCAAGTATCGTCGAACGGAGCCGCGCGCGAGCGCAAGCGCGCGCGGTCCGCGATCGGTGATTTTTACGCGGAGCACGACTTTGCTCCACGTAAACAAACGTCGCGTCCGAGAGCAGGCCGCTTGCCTGCTCTGTGCGTACACACATGTACGCACGCATACGGTCGCTTACCCGATCCACGCGATGTATCACGAATTCGACCTCGAGCCCGCCCTGTTGAAAATATCCAGCTGAAAATCCAAGCATGGACTGGATTCCAGCTGGATTTTCCACCTGGATTTCCAGCTGGAAATTCCAGCTGGATTTCTGGGGAACCTTGGTTGAATTTATCCAGTTGGATTTGTGGGGAATGCAGGTGCAATTTATATCTTGATTTCGAATCAATCTAGGTGGATTTATTGGATATCCAGATGGAAATTCCAGGTCGAAATTCCAGATTGATCCAAATTGGATTGACCGGTATAAATATTTTCATCATCTGGACCCTTCGTATAAAGAAATCAACAAGGATAATCTTAATTTTGTATTCCGTACAAAAATTAGCAAATGATAAATATATTGACACCGGTCAATATAATTTATTTTTTTTGAGTCTTGTATTCCCCTTTACATCTTAGCATGTGACTTTCTTTTCTCCAGATATTTATACTTTCAAAAATGTTCTCTAATAGGCCCATCAGCTAAAGAAATCAATAGGAAAGTCAGTTATTATTTTGTAAAAAAAATCACTTGACAATCTATAAAAGGGAATACAAGACTCCAAAAAAAGGAATTATATTGACCAGTGACAATTTTTTTTAACATTTACTAATTTTTTGTACGGAATACAAAATTAAGATTATTCGTGTAGATTTTTTTATACAAAGGGTCCTGGTGATAAAAATATTTACACCGGTCAATCCAATTTCTTTCTTTGTGTCTTGAATTCCCTTTTATAGCATATCGAGTAACTTTTTTTACAGAATACTAATTGAAGACTTTCTTGTTCGTTTCTTTATATGATGGGACAATAGGAGAAAATCATTGTACCTCTAAATATCTTGAGAAAAGATAGTCAATAGACTAATAATATAAGTGAATTCAAGACTAAGAGAAAATGTAATCTTCATTGACTCAAAATTTTAATTCGGTTACAATTATTTGTCTTGACCATAGACAATATTTACCCTTCGAGTCTTGTATTCCTTTTTATAACTTGTCAAGTGACTTTCTATAGTCTATAAATACTTATATGATCAAAATTTGTTGCCTATGGACCCTTCGTATAAAAAAATGAACAAGGAAAGTATTCAGTTGGTATTTTGTACAAAAAATCACTTGTCAAGAATAAAAATATATATACAATATATATACATGTGTACACATCCACAGTATACTTAACACCTACAGCTATCATTTTAGATGGATGCTGATCAAATTTTGCATTTTATAATTTTATTTTCATTTTGGAAGCTGTACTGAAGTCGCAGTTGAATGGCAAATTCAATTCACGATGTTCTCTTCTTCTACGACTGATGAAATATTCAAATATTTTCCTTTTACTACTAATGATTTATTGGAGATTCTTGGTCGTCACTTGTACATCTTTCTTCATAATTACTATTGAAAATTTTTTATATTATAGCAATGAAGTTAACAAGAACAAACAATGTACCTGCATGCTTTTAACTAATAGTAAAGTGTTCCCAAAGAGTATAATAGGTAAAGAGTATTAAATATTGAGGGGATGCCGAACATAATTTCCGCACTCTACTGTACCGAAAATTCTTTATATATACTCTGCTATATTATCCAACGTAAATTTGATTTTCCAAATAATTTTGAAACGGCTTTATTAATGGCATTTCTGATTGCATCAAAATATTATTTATAATTCCTAGAATGTGCATAGACTTCTTTTTTGGTTGATTTCATTTCCTATTGCTGAAAATACTGATTTATTTTTCAATTGGAATTGAAATAAGCCAAAAAAGAAGTCTACGCACATTCTACATATTATAAATAATGTTTTGATGCAATCAGAAATGGCATTAAGAAAGCCGTTTTAAAATTATTTGAAAAATCAAATTTGCCTTAGAGGTTAGCAAAGAATATAGAGAATCGTCGGTATAGTAGAGCGCGAAAATTAAGTTAGGTATCCCCTTAATATGCACTTTATAAAATATAAAACCTTGGTGTACGTGTGCTTGCAATCTATTTTATCATTTTACAATAAGTATGCTTTTCTTATTCTTGTGATCTAAACAGTTATGATAGAACAAAGTTTAAGATGATTTGTTTTAAAAAAAGCATATGTACTCCCTGTTGAAAATATTCAGCTGGAAATCCATGCATGGACTGGATTCCAGCTAGATTACCAGGTGGAAATTCCAGCTGGATTTCTGGGAAATGCAGGTGCAATTTATACCTTGATTTCGAATCAATTTAGGTGGATTTAATGGATATCCAGATGGAATTTCCACCTGGAATTTCCATCTGGATATCCAATAAATCCACCTAGATTGATTCGAAATCAAGATATAAATTGCACCTGCATTCCCCACAAATCCAACTGGATAAATTCAACCAAGGTTCCCCAGAAATCCAGCTGGAATCCAGTCCATGCATGGATTTCCAGCTGGATATTTTCAACAGGGCGTACCCGAGGTACCGACGTTGTGCCACGCGGCGGCTCGTATGCGAGAGCCGCGACTCCCGCCGCACGAGAGTCCGCGATCGCGAACTACGGAGAGAGAGAGAGAGAGACGACGAACACGGGGTACGTTCCCCGCGTTCGCTTGACAATGATCGCCGCCAGAGAGTCGAGGCGCTCCTCGACTCCTCGCCGGTACGCGCCCGCACTCGCTAATACAGTCGGGCGGTACTTACAATTTTAGCAGCTTTGGCTCGTCCCTAGCTGCTACCTTGATCACTCGCCTCTCGCTGCTCGCCTCCTCGGGATTCCGGTCGCTCTCCGGGTCACACACGCGCACGCACGTCCGTCGTCGCCGACGGCTCGAGAGAATCTCTCGAGCTTCCAAAATGGCTGCCGCTCCCGCGTGCTACGGCCTAACTTTACCTCGCATCGCGAAGGCTCGCGACGACGCGCAGGTACCCGATAGTACCTCGCGTCACAACACACGTGCGTAAGCACAAAAGAAGCATAAATCCGACCGCGCAACTTCCACGGGGTATGCTTTGGATAACGCTAATGCCAATGGTAATTCGGTCATCAATCAATTTTTTTCAGAAACTTTGATTTTCTTAAAAACAAATAAAAAATTATTTTTCAATTGTTTTTTCAAATTTTGAAAAATTTAAAAAAATTTTGTTTTGTCTTTTGTTGTTAATTAATCATTAAAAAAAAAATTGAGTAACAATTAAAAAAAAAAGAAATTATTGATTTTTAAAAAAATTAAGCTTAGTTTAAGGAACAAAACCTTGTTCCGTTAATTTTTTCGAAATTTCAATCGATCGATCTAGAAAAGCTGCTGAACCGATCGATCTAAAAATTTTAAGTTAAAAATCTGAAAACTAGAGTTTTTAATCTTCAAAAGTTTTTTTTTTTTGTTTCCTGTATGACCATTTTTCACTGAGATACAGCCTGTTAAACATCGCCAAAAAATTTCGATAATTTTTTTCCTTTAATTTTTGTGAAAAGTGTATTATATTAATCAAACACGGATACAGACATCTATCAAATCAAGCACCGACTCTATCACGGCCGACTTGTTCGCGAGATCTATTTACCAGGGAAGGGCCCAGGAACACGAAGTCCGACTCGAAAACACTCCGCAGGGAATGCGGCGTGACACTATTTCTTTATTCTCCTCTAGACTTTACTATATTAAAATTTTCCCCGCGCTCACTACTTCGACACTCTCCCGACCTATCGCAAATCACAAAATGCCACCCAAAAACTTCGCGCGGCGAATTCACATCCTACACAAGAATTCTAGCGGCGGCCACAACTTTGTTCGGTCGGTCTGTCTGAATCTCGCAATGCTTTTTCTTCCGCGCCGCGAATTGTCCTGGTAGCGGCTTATTTCGACAATGATCCGCAATTGTCCGCAATTGTTCGCTTCTATCCTTCGCTCGCAAGTCTTCAATTTACTTACTCTATGCTGCTGCTTCTACGCCGACTCGACTTCTCAGCCTCTAGACAGTCGCAGAGCTCTTGCCGACGTTCCGGATATCCTGGGGTTGCAGCACGGAGACGGATCTCAACATGCTGGCAAGCTTTCGTCTTCGGGATCGTCAGGAGCTTTCCCAGGAGTAACAAACGCAAAAATCCAATCTAGCCTCTGTCCCGGACAAAGCTCTCTTCAGCCGAAACTTCCGCGCAAAGGACTCGAAGGGCTCGAAGGGCTCGGAGGGCAAAGCTCCTTCGCGATGAGCAATTGCTCGCGTGCAGGCGCGCGACTCCGCCCTTTCGCATTCTGTTTATCTTCCGTTGCGCGGGATAATTTAAAAGGCGTTAGCGCGCCTTGTCACAATTCAAGTTGTTCCTGGAAAGAAAAAATAACTTAAAAAATATTTAACGATAAATTAATTATTTTATTGCCTTTAATATTATTTCAGAAGGTTGGGACATAACATTAATAAAATAAGTTATCATTTTATTACCAAAGTCAAAAAAATATTATTTATGAATATGAAGTATAACCTTTTCTTATATATTGTACCTAAATAAAGTGCACCCCTTAATAAGGAATACATCTTAATTAGGATTGCACTGCAATAAAGTACACCCCTGAATAAGGGACACACCTTCATTATAGCAGGTTAAGTTTGACACAGCGACGCTAGCGAAATATGTTGATAACAGATCTCTTCCAGCGTAAACTATCGAGATATTAATGTGTAATAGTATATCATGACACTGATGCATGTGATGGTTATTTAAATCGTATAATGTTTTACGCTTGAACGAAGCAAGCAGAACACATCTCTCCCAGCGTAAAGTAAGTTTTACTTTAAAAAATTTCAGAGGCGTAAAAGAAAATTTTTGATTTTCTGGAAAATGGAAAAACAGATTTTTTTTCAAAAATTGCATAACATTCTCGGTCATGGTCAAGGTCATATTCGGACATAAAATTTTCCGCTCTTCATTTCTGAAGTGAAAATTATGGGTTGCTATTTAAAGAAATTAACTTGACCTTGAAATGACATTCAAGGTTATGGTCAAGTTCATGGTCATTATCACCGTCTAATAGCCAAGAAAAAGTCCTATATCTTTTGTTTTAAGCTTTTTCTACTAAAATACAATCCCGCCGAGTTATTTTGCCGTTCCGGTACTTTTGACCCACCCTGTATGTTAGTTTCATATACAGGGTGTTCGAAATGTTCCGGACCCCCCCACTTATAACATAAAGTAAGCATTTTGGAAAAAAATGTTAAATACAAAAGTTGTTAAGTTTTGAAGGTTGAACTAAATGATGACTTTGGATTTGTTATTGGTTATCATTTTCAAGGTCATTTAAAGGTCATCTTCAGTTTTTTAAATAGGGACCCCTATTTTTTATTTCAGATTCTGAAAGAGCACAAAATTTTACATCTGGATATGTATCCACGTTATGGCTCAAAATGACCTACAGAGGTCATTTAGTGGTTAAATGATTATTTAGTAGCAGAAAGCCAAGAAATCCCGATTATTAAGAACTTTGGGTGTATTTGACGAAAAGAAAAAAAAAATTTCGTACTTTAATACTAAAGTACATAATTTGATTTTCTAGGACGAACTTTATGGTCACTTTAAAATTGGCCTTCATTTTTAAGGTCATTTGAAAGTTATCTTCAGCTTATTAAAAAGGGACTCATTTTGTATTCCGGATTCTGGAGGAGCATTAAATTTTAGGTCTGGAGATATGTACAATATCCACGTCATGGCTCGAAATGATCTACATAGGACACTTGGGGGTTATTAATTTCAAAAGCAAAATAATCTAACCGTTTTACATGAACAGTTTTTATTGCAATAATTTTTTGCAAGGGTTACGAGTTTCTACGCATGATTCATAGCATTTTCAGGATCGTTACTTGTACCTTAGAAGATTTTGCTCACTATTCTTTTTAGGAATCAGTTCATTTATAATTGTTAATTAACAATTGTTTACTCCTATTTACTTTTCTGTTTTCAAGAGTTAAGTGAAGTTCTCTTACTTCGAAATTCAGATAATTGTATTAATTTTCAATAATTGTACTTTTAATCGTAGTGAAAAATGGCACATCTTACTGAACAAGAAAGAATATCTTTGTTGATGATGCGAGGGTGGGGTGATCAAGAGAGAGGTTACAAACAGGTACAGCGTTTATTCAATGAAACATTCAGAGTTGAAGAAAACAACCCTATTTCAAAAAGTACCGTAATTCGTACAATTAGACGTTTTGAAGAGACAGGTGGTATTAAAGATCGTCCTAAATCAGGTAGATCCAAATCATCGTCTAATGATGAAAAGAGCTTAGACGTATTACAATCATTTATTGAGGACCCCCATTGCAGCATCAGACGTTGTGCACAACAGCATGAAATGGGAGCTGCATCTGTGCACAAAATTTTGAAACTCAACAAATGGCATCCTTTCAAATTAAAGTTGGTACAGGAATTATCTGAAGATGATTTTGATAGAAGGGTAGAGTTTTGTGATGTAATGATGCAAATGATATCTGATGATCCTTTGCTCCTCAATAACATTGTTTTCTCTGATGAAGCCACGTTTGAGTTAAGCGGAACAGTGATCAGACATAATTGTCGATACTGGAGTAACATCAATCCACATTGGATGAGAGCGGACCACACGCAACATCCTGAAAAAGTAAATGTTTGGGCTGGCATATTTAATGGAAGAGTACTTGGCCCTTTCTTTATTGAAGGTAATTTAAATGCTGCAATGTATGAAAACATGCTTCGAGACCAAATTATACCTGCTATACGGAATTTAACGGGTGGAAATCTGGACGAAATTTACTTCCAACAGGATGGTGCTCCTGCACACTACGGTATTCATGTTCGCCGATATTTAGATGCAACATTTCATGATATATGGATTGGGCGGAGAGATACAATTGAATGGCCACCTCGGTCCCCAGACCTAACGCCTCTTGATTACTTCCTTTGGGGATACTTGAAGGATAAAGTTTATGTTATAAAACCACGTGACTTGGATGAATTACGCCAAAGAATCACTGATGAAATAGACTTGATACCTCAGCAAATCTTACGAAATGTTGTTGCAGCCTTTTACAATCGGTTAGCACATTGCCAAACTGTTAATGGGCAACAATTTGAACAGTTGTTGTAAAAAGTTCCTGTCAACGACATTTTAAAAAAATTCAGTTTGGGCGAATAGTCCACTGTCTTGATTTAGTTAGCTGGGCCGCCGATAGTCCTGCCTTAGCTGACTGGGCCGCTAGTGTTCTTGTCTTAGTAGGCTGGGCCGCCGATGGTCTTGCCTTAGTTGGCTGGATCACCCATGATGTTACCTTAATTAGTTGTACCTCCCGTGCCTGAGCAATAAATCTCATTTTGATTAGACATTCTTTTATTTATCATTTTCCCCCCCGAGGTATGTAGTTGTTGGGCCTAAGGCTTATTTTGATTAGACATTTTTTTATTTATCATTTTCCCCCCCGAGGTATGTAGTTGTTGGGCCTAAGGCTTATTTTGATTAGACATTTTTTTATTTATCATTTTCTCGCCCGAGTTATGTGGTTGTCTGGCCTAAGGCTTATTTTACGCCAGTGTCAATTACACCTTCTACAATCCTAATGCAGAATTTAGCGCTGGTGCAAAATGGAGAATTACAACTAGGAGGCTTAATTTGGAAAACTAAAGTTAACCTTCAAATGACCTTGAAAATCAAGGGCAATGTCAATTTAACGCCACCATAAAGTTTGTCTTGCAAAATCAAATTACTTTAGTATTGGTCAGATACGCTCAAAGTTCTTAATAATCGGGATTTCTTGGCTTTCTGCTACTAAATAATCATTTAACCACTAAATGACCTCTGTAGGTCATTTTGAGCCATAACGTGGGTACATATCCAGATGTAAAATTTTGTGCTCTTTCAGAATCTGAAATAAAAAATAGGGGTCCCTATTTAAAAAACTGAAGATGACCTTTAAATGACCTTGAAAATGATAACCAATAACAAATCCAAGGTCATCATTTAGTTCAACCTTCAAAACTTAACAACTTTTGTATTTAACATTTTTTTCCAAAATGCTTACTTTATGTTATAAGTGGGGGGTCCGGAACATTTCGAACACCCTGTATAACATTAATAGCATATTTATTTCACATTTCCTGTTGCATTTGTATACTTATTTTCGGTTTTTACGTTTACATTTACAATTGCTATTCAAAGTACAGGATCAAAGTATTCTAATGCATAACATGGTTTTTAAATTTATTATCGTCTTAAGGGGATGCCTAACATAATTTCCGCACTCTACTGTACCGAAAATTCTTTATATATACTCTGCTATAGCATCCAATGTAAATTTGATTTTTCAAATAATTTTGAAACGGCTTTATTCATGACATTTCTGATTGCATCAAAATATTATTTATAATTCGTAGAATGTACGTTGACTTATTTTTTTGGCTGATTTCATTTCCTATTGCTAAAAATACTGACTTATTTTTCAATTGGAATTGAAATCATCCATAAAGGAAGTCTACGCACATTCTACATATTATAAATAATGTTTTGATGCAATCAGAAATGCCATTAAGAAAGCCGTTTCAAAATTATTTGAAAAATCAAATTTGCCTTAGAGGTTAGCAAAGAACATAGAGAATTATCGGTACAGTAGAGCGTGGAAATTAAGTAAGGCATCCCCGTAAATTTAACAATAACTATCCCGGGATAACAACACATTTATAATGTAAACTTAAGTACTAATTTATTATTTATTATTTAGTTATCTTTAAGATTAACAATACCGGACTGGGAGACGGCTGAACTCATAATCACGGAAGAAAAGGTGAGGTGGGCTATCGGCTCGTTCGAACCGTATAAGTCACCAGGACCGGATGGCATTGTTCCAGCAATGCTACAGAGAGGAATAGACACCCTGGTGGAACCGCTCATGGGCATCTATAAGGCAAGCCTCTCGCTAGGCTATATACCAAACGAATGGAGGAAAGCCAAAGTGATCTTCCTACCCAAACCAGGTAAACCGGTTCACGTGACGGCAAAGGACTACAGACCCATAAGTCTGACTTCCTTTGTCTTTAAAACCTTGGAAAGGTTAGTGGACCGTCACATGAAGAATGGGCCACTGGCTAATGACCCTCTATACCCGACACAACACGCGTATAGGGAGGGAAGATCAGTGGACTCAGCGCTAGACGAAGCGACAACTAGAATAAAGAAAGGTATGAAAAAAAGAGGGATGGTATTAGCAGCCTTCTTGGATATAGAAGGAGCTTTTAACTATACCAACGAAAGAAGCATCTGCCAAGGGGCAATGAGGCACAATGTGCCAACGAGCCTGGTAAGATGGATTAGCCGCACCCTACTTGATAGGGTGATTGAGGCGGGATGGGGTGAGGCGAAAGGAGGAGGGCGCGCAACCAAGGGTTGTCCACAAGGTGGCGTGCTCTCACCTACGCTTTGGTCCCTGGTGATAGACGAACTACTAAGGAGACTCAATGACAGGGGCATCTACGCACAAGCCTATGCTGACGACGTACTTATCCTAGTCATGGGTGACGTGGAGACTACCATAGCAGGACTGATGAGGTTTGCTTTTAGAGTAGTGACCGAATGGTGCAGGGAAGTGGAGCTATCAGTAAACCCTGGCAAAGCGGTTCTGGTAAACTTCACCACCAGGTACAAGATTAAACCACTAGGATCGATTAAACTGTTTGGGGACGAGGTACCTCTAGCCAAGGAGGTAAAATACTTGGGGGTTACATTCGACTCTAAGCTTAATTGGAACAGACATCTGCAGACGAAGAAGAACTGCTTTCTAGCAAGCTTCTGGGCCTGCAGAAGAACCTTTGGAGCAACCTGGGGTCTCAAGCCTATAATGCTGAAATGGCTCTATACGGCCGTGCTGAGACCTAGGCTGATACATGGAGCAGTGGCCTGGTGGCCAAGATGTAGACTGAAAACAGGAGCGGCAACCCTAGACAGGATGCAAGCACTAGTTATGAGAGGCATCACGGGGGTGATGAAGTCAACGCCTCTTAAGGCACTCGAGATGGTGCTTGATCTCCCCCCCCCCTGGAGCTGATGATAAGAGCGGCTGCCCTGAAGGCCAAGACTAGGTCAACAAGGGACATAGCCGAACATGAGGACACCGAACTGGTTAAGTCGGTGGACCTCGGTAACAATCAGGAACTTGACAGAACCCCCAGGAAATTTTTCTTTGATAGGAAATTTAAACTGAGGATTCAACCAAAGCAAGAGGTCAATCCGCAGGAAACAGGGGCTAGTCTCTGGTTTACTGACGGGTCCAAAAGCGAAAAAGGAACAGGAGCCGCGGCGTGGCTTAAGGGAACTAGCACAGAGCTGGTACTTTCCCTAGAAGACCATACAACAGTCTTTCAATCGGAGGTCAAAGCCATCAGGAGTTGTGTAGAGCACATGCTGGAGAAGGAATGGAGAGACCGCAAGGTCACCATTCACTCAGATAGCAGAGCAGCACTCCTAAGTGTTAGTAAAGTAGAAGTAACCTCGTTAGAAGTGGAAAGGTGCCGCAATGCTCTAGATAAACTTGCGGAAAGGTGCGACTTAGAATTAATGTGGGTCCCGGGACACTCGGGTGTTCTGGGCAATGAAAAGGCGGATAGACTCGCGAATAGAGGAGCGGCGGGAATTAGAGCAACCGAAACTAAGGCTGCCATACCGCTGTGCCACCTAGAAAGAAAAATTCAGAAATGGGTGGAAAAGGAACAATGTAAAAGATGGTACGACAGCCAGGGGTGCAGACACATCAAAAGCATCATTGATGGTGTGGTACCCCGAAGCTGGAAGGCAGAGCTGATCAAATTCGAAAGAAGTGAGATCAAGCTAGTGGTGAGCTGGCTCACGGGTCACTGCGACCTGGAGTACCACAAGCACAGGATAGGAAAAACGAGTAGGAAACTCTGTAGGCTCTGTGGTGAGGCAAATGAGACCCCCGCGCACCTTTTGGGTGACTGCCCTAGACTTATGGGAGTTAGGCGGAGCGTGTGTGGGGACTTCACACTAGAGCCAAGAGATGTTAGGAACTTTAGTTTGCCGGGCCTCATAGGCCTAATAAAAAGGATTAGATCCAGCCTATAGGCAGGGGAAGGTAAGAGGTTACCGGGCTCTGCCGTTACTAGAACCCGGGGGCATAGGTACATTTGACAGGATGTCGATTCGGAATGATGACACAAGGAGGCAAAGCGCAATGGGCCTTCGGCCTACGCGCGAGTCGGCACGTCCCCGAGCAGGGGCAGCCGGTGCGTCTCCACTTTTGACCGACTATCGACTATCGACTATCTTTAAGATTAAAACAAATTAGAAAATTAATTTTTCATTATGATATAAAAATATAACCCAATATTAAAATGTCAAGATAAAATAGATTGTCACTATTACCAAAATGCGAAATAAAAATTTATTGAAATTTATATTAATAGTCTCGCATTAATAATACTTATATTGAATATATTAAAGACCAACAATAAAAATTTAAGTGTAATTATTAGTATAAAGATATTTCCTATATACTAATAATTACACAATAAAAATGTTAAATTTGTGATTGGTAACTTCAAAAACACTCCTGCAATTTTATTCTCAATATTGGAATGGGAGACAGGTTAAGAATAATCAAACAAATCAAAATTATATATTTTAACTAATTTTATTTAGTGAGGAAGGTACGGCAGTCTCCGAGGACAGCTGTCTAAGAACTGAGCCACACGCTGCGTTTTTCTAGATTCTGGACTGCAATCTGCATTTTCCCGAATACTTTTATGATAGGGCCTTAAGGGGAGGTCGTACCATCCTACATTACCGACCGCGATACGAAACGCTGTTTCCAACTTTTCTCTGTCATTTATTAGTGAAATTACGTACAAATTAAATTCCACTCAAAAAATTCATTGAAGAAGAGGGCTCAACTAAGATAATTGTAATACGGAGTTAAAAATTATAAAATTAATAAATGTTTTAATTTGGCATAAAACTATGTTGAGTTGAACGATCGCAGCGCCATTGCTTATTTGCTAGTAAGGTAGCGACGATTTTTGACTCCGTATTACAATTATCTTAGTTGAGCCCTCTTCTTCAATGAATTTTTTGAGTGGAATTTAATTTGTGCATTATTTCACTAATAAATGACAGAGAAAAGTTGGAAACAGCGATTCGTATCACGGTCGGTAATGTAGGATGGTACGACCTCCCCTTAAGCCCTCTCGGGTTCGAGGCACGACAAAAATAAAGTAATAAATCTCAGCTTTCTCTTAACTATGAATGCGCTGTTGTTCTTCTACGTGTGATTTTTGTATCGTAAAATATTAAATAAAATAAGTGTCAAATAATCCCACACTGAATAACTAAGGATTAGGGAAAAGTTTTGTAGGAATGAAAAAGTCTTAAAATCAGTCAACGAATACCCTCAAATTTTTTCAGAACTTTATTCTCAAAAATCCAAAACTTCTTTCTTTCTTATCCATTAAATTTCGTCTGTATACTGACCTTTAGAAATTATACTATGTTCATTTACTGCTGCAAGTGATAAAATTTTGATTACACAGTTTTTTTTATATCTATTTATTATTTATTTATTTATTTACGCGTTCGATCGTCGGGATTGAGCTGACCTCTGTCTCATATTTTGCAAGGAGCGTCCCTAAGTTCTCCCCTTGCCTGCCTCATGTGTCGCTCCTATCCTCGCACCTTTACGTCGGCACAACGGCACTTTTCGTACAAAGATCGACCGACGCGAACCACGTCATTCAGCTAGCCGACATTTATTTCAGAGTTTTCGCGATCTTTTGTTCAGCTAAGGTTGAGAAAGCCGGGAGCTCAAATTTCCCCGGCGTTTGTAACAGACGACACTGCACACGTGCAGTCCGCTGCTGCACACTGGCGCATCGAGGGACGTTCGTGCGGACAAGTTTCGGCCCCGTTACACCACATAATAAATGTACACACGTGACAGTTACGACAAATATTGTAGTAGTTGCGCATTTCAGGCATGTATGTATACCCAGTACGTAAATTTTAGGATAGGAAACTGAATATTGCGTAAAAAAAAATACTATTTTTTTAAGACTTTAATTTTTTTTAAGGTTTTTTATTAAGCCTTTTAATCTAGCTGAAAACATTCTTCGACACCATTATATTTTTCTTTTTTTGTTTTCTTTAGTTATAGCATTTTTTCTATTTACCCACTTCTGCTTTCCATATGTGGGCTTTTGTATGCCGAGGAATATAGCCAGTTCGTTCATAGCAATTGAAACATACATGATTAGAACTATGCACTGCGTTGTTGGAAGAATGTTGTTGCAGAAATTATGCAAAATTTTCCAACTTTTTCAATTTATTATCGGTGAACCAGATTTCTTCAACTCCTAGGAGCTGGTTTTTCTTCCATTCTTTACTGATCGGTATCCTTGTTTTAAAACGTTTCCCATTACTTCGACTTACAATTTTAAATTTAATGCATTCAAAATAAGTTTTAAATATTTAAGTATCGAAAATTAATGTGTCATTTTTCAAAGACGTATAAAGCATGCAATTTTGATCGTGTCGAATAACGAAAAAATACATATGCGCTTATTTTCCGAGTAGAATAACATAATAAATTTTAAAGTGATTCAGAGGGATAGGTGCAATCGGCTTGCATGACTTAAGACGGATTCGGTCATTCGGTTATTAAACGCAGTTTTGAAGGAAGGTTAAAATGAAGGAAGTTGTTACCGCTGTATTGAGCCTGATCGCGAATAGTAGAAGCGAGCGTACTGAGATCACTTGCGATAAAACCGACCTGTTGTTACCACATAGAAAAATTTAATTGCTACAAAGTTTTTTTTTTTTTTTTTTTTTTTTTTTTTTTTTTTTTTTTTTTTTTTAGAATCTCGTACTGCCCTTGGAGCCTGGTACTACCTGTCGACTGTTGTCATTGCCTACTACCGAGCGGGGGGGGACACTTCTCTGACCCCCCCCTTAGGTGTGATGGGAGGACACGGCTCTACCCCACCCACCCTGTAGTCCAGCGTTGTTCCCTCGAACTTCTCTGCCGGCAGATCTCTCGCCCTACGTCCCTAATCCCACTCCGCATTCGCCCAGGGTTATGCCTGTGGAACGGGGAAAACCTGTGGCCAAACCTATAACCAGGGTAAATGCCAATTAGGAAAACCCGTTCCGGAGTGGGTCGGTATATTGAGAATGCTCAAATTAGATGCTCAAGTCATATTTCGTAGTCCTGAGCACCGAATTGGTCATTCTCATACCTCCCGCTCACTTTGTTGAGTGTGGAGAAAAACACCTAAGAGATCGAGGAAGCATCGCAACATCCAGCGCGGTCACCCATCCAAGTAGTGTCCACGCCGAAAGTTGCTTAACTCTCCCGAACGCCCGAGGTGCATCTCCACCACTCAGCCAAAGCGTCGGTTAATTCCTACAAAGTTATATTTTGAACATTTTTTAGATTTAAAGCAGGATCCTCTTGAATACTTTCAGTGCTTTAACTCACTACTAATTATGAGAAAGAAAGAGTTTGTGGATAGAGTGTTGACAGGACCACAGCAGGCCAAGCGAGTATTAGAGTTGTGCGCAGGTTATGGGCTTGAAGTGCTGTGCATTTGTAGGTTACCCCTGCTGAACGTCCGGAATACATTCTGAGGCGTCAGGCCGAGTAGGGCGGACGATGGCGGCTCGTCCTAGCAGAGTTAGTCTACCTCTGGCGCTTAGGGTGAGCTGGCAACCCGAGTTACCGGCCGAGTGGAAATCTCATTACTGGGATGAGTGCCGAAGTACCGTCCTGCACCTATATACTGGATCGCGAGGGCGCTTACATCAGCCGATCAGCGAGCCAGCAGGCGAGAACTTCTCTCGATACGCTTTCAGGATCATCACGCGATCGATAATCTAAATTTACTTTTGAATTATTTAATAATTGATTTCGCTAAAATCACCATACATATCCCTATGGGGATAGTGAGTGCTCGGTTTGTTTGCGAGTAGGTGTGCCTACAGGGAAGCTTGCTGTGTGCAAGCCACGACGTAGAAAGGGGGTTTAGGTTGAATATGAATATTTTTATCAAGCCGTTGTAGCTAAGACCGATACTTGACTATTAATAATAATTTATAATAAATGGTTTATCTGGCTTGAGTTGCATGCGACTCAAGAACTGTGGTGCGGTAGTTTTCGTACCGACTTTCAATAATTAGTGGTTGTCGCGTATAGAGAAACACCACATCATATAACATGTTAAGTTAGAATAATATAACTATTACTATATTTAATTTTCTACTATTAATTTTATTTAATTTTTTCAGATTCAGATAGTCCAAGATTTGTGGGAAAAAGGAATCGTAATTTCACAGCAACCATTACCAATTATTGAAGATTAATTGTAAAGTGCAAAAATACTTTTTGACACTTTCACAAAAAGTCTATATAATACAAAATTAAATACCTTTGTAAATAAATAATTCTTTCCAAATGTGTTATATCTTGAAAATCTTTATTGATATTTAACTGGTCGAGATACGCCATTTGTTTTGTTTAAATTCCTCAAGTGCTGGCTCTCTAAAGTTTAAGAGTTAATATCACTAACCGCCTTACAAAAAGCGGTTCTTTGATAATTTATTTTAATTTATTAGGTGTGAATATAATAAATATAATATTATTTAAATATTGCCAATTTTTTACAAACGAGCCTAGAAAGAAGTCTTTCGTGGTCCTGTCTATGTTAAATCGATAAAAACACACTTTCCAGTATAATAACTTGTGAAAAATGTTATAGTTATTATACTGGAAAGTGTATTTTTATTTTTTTTTAATTTAATACGTGCTGACCCGTTTATAGTTATTTTGTGCTTCGCTATGGCTGTTTAAAAAAAGAAGCCTTAGGCGTAATATAAAATAAAATATAAAAGTCACATCGTTGGTTGAAGTTTAATAGGACAGGACTAAATTATTACTAATTTATATCATTTTGGTCTAAACAGCTGTAAGATATAAAATTATATAAATAATAAGTTCAAAAATTAAAAAAAACTACTTAAATTTCTTTATTTTTATGAAATTTCTTAAATTTATTTAGTTTTAGAACTTTGTGATAGATGGATTTTTCCCATCATCAGTGAAATGGCACACTCGCACGCACTACTACCTCTACACCTCTACTCTCTTTCCGCTCTACTGCTCCGCTGCACTTCTCTGCTCCACTGCTTTCAACCTAAAATACCTTACACTCTTTACCTCGCTAATTCTACTATGTTGTTGAGCGCCAGACGCCTTGCAGACGCCGCTGGGTCACGAAATTCTCGCTCCGGATGAGATTCCTTTTTCCCAGGGTATGGGGTTTTTCCAGACCGCCACTGACACGCGGTGAATGGTTGTGCTACCTAGACGATGCGGATTCAGCTACTCATTCGATGCAGCCGGTGCACTCACATGCTCGTTGAAAATTATCTCTACCCACCACCTTTACAACACACCCAACAATTATGAAATAAAACACAGAACACGTGTAATTTTCCTTTCACTGATCTATTGCCTCCTGGCTTGGGGGAGAAATACACTTGTCGGGTGGATGTGTGAGAGGCACGGGACTCGGTCGCGGGAGCTTTCGCGGGAGGGAATAACAATTCTGTGAGGAAAGAAAAAACCCTTGAGAGGGTGTGCGCGGGGCTCACCGTCTATAAATTATCCTCCGTCACTACTGATACTCCCAACTACTATTAATCTCCTAAACTAGCTAAACTCAGCGAAACTTAAAGTGCGCCGGCTACTACGTAGGCTTTCGGCAGAATGGCGTGGCGTCGCGACGACGGATACTTCCGCGACGCCAGCCCTTTTTCTCTCTGACTAGCTCTCACAGCATTTTCCCACGATTTTCTCCCTCAGAGGGTCCTCTCCGCGGTCCGACCCGTATCCGCCCGCACCGCCGATACGCTATTTTACTGGCTGATCGAGGTCAGTCCGGCCAAACGTGATCGCTCCATCCGCGCATAAGCGCGAGTTAAAAATACGATCGGCGCGAAAGAATTATCGTGCGTAACGTTGGCTGCCTCCTCGACTCGCCGAGCTCGTCGAGCAACACACGTGATGTCACGCACTCAGTCGGTCGTTCTCTCTCTCTCCGCGCTTCGCCGCTCTTCCCTCTCTCTCGCACACTCGTTTGCCTTCTCGCTCCGCGTCGTCCGTCTTTGTACGCGCTCGGCTACTTTCGGCCCTCGTGCGCTCTCTCTCTCCTATACTCGCGCGCCGGCTCGTGTACACGCGCGCGCTCTTTCTCTCTCTCTCTCTCTTGCACACATACACGTGGTCCGCGCTCGTCCACGTGTTGCGCGAGTACCGTATATACGTTTTCCCAGGTGCGCGGCGCACCCTGGGGGAGTCGCAGCGCGTCATCATTCTCGCGGGTATTGTGTGTGTGTGTGTGTGTGTGTGTGTGTGTGTGTGTGTGTGTGTGTGTGTGTGTGTGTGTGTGTGCGCGCGTATCTGTGTCGTGCGGCATGGAGCAGACGGGGTCCGTCCCCTGGGGAGATGGCGACCCCACTCTGTCGAAGCGCCGGTTTGACCAATGCCTCAATGTGGGAGTGATGGTCGGCCTCGGCCCTAGTAAGGCGATACCTCGCATCGACTGGGGGCACCGGGATAGCGTAAGACGAGGCCCCCCCCTCCTCGGCGCCCACCCACCCCCCCTATGCAGATGTATGAATGTGTGGGGCATGGCTTAGTAGTCGAGAAGCTATGGACGGGGCCTCCGGCTGGTGTGTGGGTCGTCGGAACGGCAACCTTGGAAGGCGGTCACGCTCTTGCCGGTGAGTTACCGGCAGTAGACTGGCCTAGGCCAGGTGGAGTGTATGTGTCTACTGAATGACTGACGCCTCAGGGTGAATGAAAGCTGAGTGGAAATTTCGAATGTATGACCGCAAGGGGGGCTCTGTGCCACGGCACATCCCCGGGGTGTAGCAAGCCCCCGGCCCCAGCTAAGCGGTGATACCGAGCCGGGGGACAGACCAGGAAGGTCCTGAAGTTGGGAGAGGCAATTTTTGTCTCGCACTCGTACCTAGAGCATAAATAGGTACTATGGGAGACCTGGGGCCCGCGGGGCGCTGCCCCGTCCGGGTCAATTGAGGTCGGCCTCGTAGTGGCAGTGGTTAAGCCCATATGCGGGCTAGAGACTTCGGTCTCGACGTGTGAGTTGCGGTGCACAACTCGGGCATCCCGCCTGCAGAGCGGGTAGAGGCTTTAGAAGGGCCTCGCCTCCAACAAAGAGGATCGCTGTGCCTGGAAACCACAGAGTGAGAAATTTGTAGCAGTCGTCTCGTACGATCTGCACGAAGATATGGGCGTATCCCATTCCCGACGCCTCTAGGGAGGCCGTGTGAATAAGCCACAAGGCAGGTGTCGCACGTTAAACAAAACGGATATATGTGTCGTGCGGCAATGCTGGTTCGGGTAGCGTTGGCGTCGCCGGTGGTCGTCATCATGGCGGCGCCGATCAGCTGGCCTTCGTCGTCTAGTTGTCGTCTTCTTCGCCGCCTCCTCGCCAGTGGTCGTAGTTTGCTTCGTCGGCTACTTCGCTCCGCTGGCTATGCAGTGACGTGGCCGCCTCCCGGCGGCTCGTGTATGCCCGAGCGGCATCCGCGCACGTGCTCTCTCTCTCTCTCTCTCTCGCACGCATGGCTGGCTGGTGCGGTGGCGCGTCGTCCGCTTTACGCCTGTCACTTTGGGGGTCTAAGGGGGACAGAGAAACTCGACGTTAAATAAATTATTTAACGTCGACGCTTTCTCAGCCATAAGACACTCCAAGAGAGAGCCGAATCACTCAAGGGGCAAGACTTGCTAATGCAACGTCACAACTTTTTCAATTATTTACTCAAATAATTACAAATTTTTCAGACCAAAATTACATAAATTGTCAATAATTCATGCCTTGTCTCGCTTTTATGCACTCTTATAGTAATAAAAATTTGTTAGCTTATGAATTATTCATAGTTATTGCTTTTACTTAGACGTCCAAGATTTAAAGGGGAAAAGAGCCCTTGAATTGGCCTTGCCAACCTCGCTTCTACACAGAAACGTCCAACTCAGCAGATAATCGGACACCTGAAGACTGATGATGAATTATATTGTTTAAAAAGAATTGGTTTACTCATTCAATTATTTATTATACATGATGGCCAATTTTAATCGCCCCCAACTAAGATATCTAGAATAGTAAGCTTTTTCTCGAAAAAAGTTTCAGACAAAAGTTGTTTAACTTTGTGAGGTCCATGTTTTGGTGATATTACATTTAACAGACACAACTAGTGTGATATTTTCAAAAAAAACGATTTTTTTTACAAGTTTCAAAGTTTAATACCTTCAAGAATAATGTACTAAAATTTAAAGGGCGAATCTTGAATAGTTTTTGAACTACGCCCCTTTAAAGATCAACTGTTCGACGGCTAGAATTGCACGTAAGCCGAGGGGCCGTAACTTCGTTAATGTACGGACTCTCTCTCGGCATCGTAAGCCATATAGTAGCTTAGGGACGTTATCGTCTACCTTCAGGTATACACACACAAGTAAAATATTTCGTATATTTTTGTAGGTCGCAGCTGTTTTGGAACAGCTCAAAGCAAGTACATTTGAACGTCTAGTTTAGTTCTCTTGCCACCGTTGCACAGAGCCCATCACGTTCAATCTTAGTGAAAATGAGTGAAAAATCAACTTATTCAGAACAAGAAAGTTCTCACAAAAATCCAGCGCGAAGATCTGTGTCAAAAAAAACGCAAGTTTACGGGCAATCAACACACGTGGGAGAAGTCCACCGCAAGTACGAGTGCGTCAGCTAAAAAATTGTTTCGCTCTAACGACAACGAAGTCGTTATTGATCTCACTCTTGGATATTGCATTTTCCAGTTTTTTACGTGTGTTTTCAACCCTTAGTAATTTACTAATGTGAAAAGTTGCAAAAAAAGTGTCACTTTTAATCAAGCAAGTCATCGGGGCTTAAGATTCTATATCAGAAAGTGATTTCATATAATTCTATTTCAAAATACAATTTCATACGATGCTATTTCAAAACGTAATTTTATTGAATGATGTTTCATAAAATGAGTCTCCAAGTAATTGTATCTCAATTAGAAAAAACCTATGAATAGTCATATTGCAAAAGTTAGTTGTAGTATTATTTATTGTTATTATGTTATTGACTTTGAGTTAAGGTTATTGTAATAGAGTTATTGAGTTAAGGTTAAGACTTACGTGCCAATGAATTGGCAATGGTTTTTTTGTTGGTTTTAGTAAATAGATGCAGCTACGTTTTGAAAAAGCATCATATGAAATCGTATTTTGAAATAGACTTATATGAAATTACTTTCTGAAATAGAATCATATGAAATTCTTTTTCAAATAGAATTATATACAATTTATTTTGAAATAGGATCATATGAAACCATTTTTTTAAAAGGCATTGCATGAAAGAAGTATTTGAAATAATCTTCTATGAAAGTACTTTTTGAAATAGAACGATATGAAACATTCTTTTGAATTAGCATTGTATGAAATTGCTTTTTCAAATAGCATTATATGAATAGGAGCCATCGATGTGTAAAATCTACATATTGTCACAGTTGTCAATTTTTGGAGAAACAAAAAAATAGTGGTCGTGAAAATTATGAAGAATGGCTGTCAGAGCACGATGATTGTGGGGTAAATCACACTGGGTCGGCTTCAAAAATGGAAGTGGATTGTGTGAAAGAAATCTTCGCTCGCTCGATTGATTCTTATGCAGTTAAATTAATATGTGCGGTATATTGGCGATGGCGATAGCGCCACGTGTAAAGGGTTATTAAATTTGAACCCCTACGATGTTCCTGTACAAAAACTACAAAAACAAAATAACAACGAAAGTTTCAACGGCTTACTTTGGCACTTTGCTCCGAATCTTGCTGTAGTGATATTTAACGATGGATTTTCATCTATTCTGAGAACCATGGGAGTAATAATTGGACCTGCAGCAAGTGATTATGCCGCTGGTAGAGACGAATCGAGACTGCGCATAGCGGAATACCGGCATGACGCTGCTACAAAAGAAGGCCGGATAGTTCGAAGGCAAGCTTCAACATCCGAGCAGACGCTTCTTGAGAATGAGGAAGGTGTATTGTTTGGACTTAGTATAGCGGACTAGCTCTAGGTGAGATATATCAATTTAAAATAACTAAATTCTCAAAACATTTTTTAAATTTGATGCAGCTCTAACTCGAATATAAATTATCCGATTGACTTGAAACTCTTTTATCTTTTTTAGTACTTGATTCTACGTACAATGACCCTCCAGTTTTTGAATTGGATAAAAAATGTAAATTTGTCCTGTAAAACATTGTCTGATTTTTAAGTGAAATTTCGAACTTTTGTGCACAACTCCGCTATTTTGTTAAATTTGTTTTTTTTTTCTATTATGGAGGATCATTGTACGTGAAATATATTCTAGTTTAACGAGAAATTTTTTTTTTATTTTAGACACTCTAATGGCCGCAATTACTGCAGCAGTGAAGCAATTTTTTTATTTGGAACCCCGAGATATCACGCACAAATCGCAATAAATTTAATATTTTTACACAAAAAAATTAATTTGTATTCTTTAATTATACAGGGTGTTCGAAATGTTCCGGACCCCCCACTTATAACATAAAGTAAGCATTTTGGAAAAAAATGTTAAATACAAAAGTTGTTAAGTTTTGAAGGTTGAACTAAATGATGACCTTGGATTTGTTATTGGTTATCATTTTCAAGGTCATTTAAAGGTCATCTTCAGTTTTTTAAATAGGGACCCCTATTTTTTATTTCAGATTCTGAAAGAGCACAAAATTTTACATCTGGATATGTACCCACGTTATGGCTCAAAATGACCTACAGAGGTCATTTAGTGGTTAAATGATTATTTAGTAGCAGAAAGCCAAGAAATCCCGATTATTAAGAACTTTGAGCGTATCTGACCAATACTAAAGTAATTTGATTTTGCAAGACAAACTTTTTGGTGGCGTTAAATTGACATTGCCCTTGATTTTTAAGGTCATTTGAAGGTTAACTTTAGTTTTCCAAATTAAGCCTCCTAGTTGTAATTCTCCATTTTGCACAACTACTTACCTCGGGGGGGAAAATGATAAATAAAAAAATGTCTAATCAAAATGAGCCTTATTGCTCAGGCACGGGAGGTACAACTAATTAAGGTAACATCATGGGTGATCCAGCCAACTAAGGCAAGACCATCGGCGGCCCAGCCTACTAAGACAAGAACACTAGCGGCCCAGTCAGCTAAGGCAGGACTATCGGCGGCCCAGCTAACTAAATCAAGACAGTGGACTATTCGCCCAAACTGAATTTTTTTAAAATGTCGTTGACAGGAACTTTTTACAACAACTGTTCAAATTGCTGCCCATTAACAGTTTGGCAATGTGCTAACCGATTGTGAAAGGCTGCAACAACATTTCGCAAGATTTGCTGAGGTATCAAGTCTATTTCATCAGTGATTCTTTGGCGTAATTCATTCAAGTCACGTGGTTTTATAACATAAACTTTATCCTTCAAGCATCCCCAAAGGAAGTAATCAAGAGGCGTTAGGTCTGGGGACCGAGGTGGCCATTCAATTGTACCTCTCCGCCCAATCCATCTATCATGAAATGTTGCATCTAAATATCGGCGAACATGAATACCGTAGTGTGCAGGAGCACCATCCTGTTGGAAGTAAATTTCGTCCAGATTTCCACCCGTTAAATTCCGTATAGCAGGTATAATTTGGTCTCGAAGCATGTTTTCATACATTGCAGCATTTAAATTACCTTCAATAAAGAAAGGGCCAAGTACTCTTCCATTAAATATGCCAGCCCAAACATTTACTTTTTCAGGATGTTGCGTGTGGTCCGCTCTCATCCAATGTGGATTGATGTTACTCCAGTATCGACAATTATGTCTGATCACTGTTCCGCTTAACTCAAACGTGGCTTCATCAGAGAAAACAATGTTATTGTGGAGCAAAGGATCATCAGATATCATTTGCATCATTACATCACAAAACTCTACCCTTCTATCAAAATCATCTTCAGATAATTCCTGTACCAACTTTAATTTGAAAGGATGCCATTTGTTGAGTTTCAAAATTTTGTGCACAGATGCAGCTCCCATTTCATGCTGTTGTGCACAACGTCTGATGCTGCAATGGGGGTCCTCAATAAATGATTGTAATACGTCTAAGCTCTTTTCATCATTAGACGATGATTTGGATCTACCTGATTTAGGACGATCTTTAATACCACCTGTCTCTTCAAAACGTCTAATTGTACGAATTACGGTACTTTTTGAAGGAAATAGGGTTGTTTTCTTCAACTCTGAATGTTTCATTGAATAAACGCTGTACCTGTTTCTAACCTCTCTCTTGATCACCCCACCCTCGCATCATCAACAAAGATATTCTTTCTCGTTCAGTAAGATGTGCCATTTTTCACTACGATTAAAAGTACAATTATTGAAAATTAATACAATTATCTGAATTTCGAAGTAAGAGAACTTCACTTAACTCTTGAAAACAGAAAAGTAAATAGGAGTAAACAATTGTTAATTAACAATTATAAATGAACTGATTCCTAAAAAGAATAGTGAGCAAAATCTTCTAAGGTACAAGTAACGATCCTGAAAATGCTATGAATCATGCGTAGAAACTCGTAACCCTTGCAAAAAATTATTGCAATAAAAACTGTTCATGTAAAACGGTTAGATTATTTTGCTTTTGAAATTAATAACCCCCAAGTGTCCTATGTAGATCATTTCGAGCCATGACGTGGATATTGTACATATCTCCAGACCTAAAATTTAATGCTCCTCCAGAATCCGGAATACAAAATGAGTCCCTTTTTAATAAGCTGAAGATAACTTTCAAATGACCTTAAAAATGAAGGCCAATTTTAAAGTGACCATAAAGTTTGTCCTAGAAAATCAAATTATGTACTTTAGTATTAAAGTACGAAATTTTCTTTTTTCTTTTCGTCAAATACACCCAAAGTTCTTAATAATCGGGATTTCTTGGCTTTCTGCTACTAAATAATCATTTAACCACTAAATGACCTCTGTAGGTCATTTTGAGCCATAACGTGGATACATATCCAGATGTAAAATTTTGTGCTCTTTCAGAATCTGAAATAAAAAATAGGGGTCCCTATTTAAAAAACTGAAGATGACCTTTGAATGACCTTGAAAATGATAACCAATAACAAATCCAAGGTCATCATTTAGTTCAACCTTCAAAACTTAACAACTTTTGTATTTAACATTTTTTTTCCAAAATGCTTACTTTATGTTATAAGTGGGGGGTCCGGAACATTTCGAACACCCTGTATACAAGACAAACACTCAGCAGGAATTATGGTGGCAATACTGCCGACAGCCAGGCTACACTACGGGCCGATGCAGGTAAAGGAATTACGGACAGCTAACTTGCTGGAATTGCAATACGATAAGACACGTACAGCGAAATTGTCCACAGCCGCCTTGCAATCAAACAGGAAATCGAGATAATTATTATAAAGATCGGGGTAAGCCTCGCCAACCTTATCAGAAGAATAGGTATCAGAGGAACAGAAGTCAAGAGAATCACCAAAAATATCAAGGAGATAGGTATCAAAGAAATAGAAGCTTAGAGACGCGCCAGTAATATCAAGAAAACGGATATCAGGGAGGCGAAAATCGAAACAACCAACATCAATATCAAGCAATAAATAGCGTGGCTTTAAACTATCAGGCTGCCCGATGCCCACCCCAGCATTCGAGCGATCAGCCACAGCAATAGAGGAAAATAAGATTCAGCGCAGGAGGAGGAAAAAGGAAAAGAGGTGACCATTCGCCTTATAACAGCTATGACAAAGAGACCACCTATTATTAAAATGACAAAAGGGCATAAGACCAGATTTTATGTTGATACGGGATCAGAGATAACGGTAATAAAAGAAAAAGTATTATTACCAACAATTTCTAAGGATTACAACTCAGTACTGCGAATACGTGGCGTCACCCCAGGAATATCTCGCGCGATCGCTATAGTACCAATTTACCTCAACTTCCAATAGAGGAAGACGCTATAGTAGGATGGAAGACTCTAGCTAGGTATCATGGGACAGTTGATCTGAAAGAATAAACAATAACATTTCCAATATTCTGCATTCCTTTTGTCATGGATAAGTCATTTTTAATACCGCCTCGCTCACGACAAATCATTTATGCACGGGTAACTAATGAGGAAGCAGAAATGGGATTCGTACTTCTGCAGGGCTTAGAATCTGATCTATTGTTTGGCAACTTCGTAGCAACAAACCGACACGGGAAAGCATATGCTGAATGCAGTAACATCAGTGATAAATATGTACGAATTAATCCTCCGGTAACAGAACTTCAACCATGCGAGGTCATGCCCGAAGTATCACACGCAATATTCGACTGCGATGAGGAAAGTGCCAACAATGGTGACACCTGCATCTTTCAGTGTCACGCTGACGCAGACAAAAAGTCACGAGCTGAGAACGTATTGCAGCTTATGGACTTAAAAGATTTAAACAATGAAGAAAACCAGCATGTAAGGGAATTAATAGAGGAAAGACCAGAAATATTCGGCCTACCAAGAAAAAAACTTAAGGCCACATCTGTATTGTCAAATAAGATAGTAACAACATCAGAGAAACCTATCAGAGCTAAACAATATGGACAGCATCAGGTATTGCGTAATGAGATGCAGAAACAAATATTGGAAATGATAGATTTTGGATTTATAAAACCATCCACCTCAGAATCTCCTATGTGGATAGTACTAAAAAAACCAGATGCAAAGGGCAATAAAACATGGCGTCTGGTAACAGATTTTTGAAAATTGAACAAAGTAACAGGCAGCTAATTTTCCACTGCCGATTACAACGGATATAATTGATAATGTATCCGCAGTGAAATACATAACAGCAATCGACTTAACATCAGGATTCTATCAGATCCCTTTGGATCCTACGTCAGCAAGTAAAACAGCATACACCGGACCCTACGAAAGCTACGAATATGCTCGAATGGGCATGGGCCTACGAAACGGTCCTGCGACATTCCAACGCTTAATGTCGCTTGTTTTAGCAGGATTGCAGGGCTATGAACTACACTCCCCTTCACATGCTTTTGCGCACCCCGCGCAAAAATTGGAAGAGCTAAAAAGTTATATTGCTCAGCAGCAAAACGTCGTAGCTCTAAAAATCCAATGGCATTCGAAAGAGCAGAAAAAAACCTTTGAAAAATGATACTACAGAATTAAAAAAGTGTTAAATTGAGTTTTTTATAAGTATTAAAAAGAGTTGAAAAACACAACAAAATCTTGCCTTTTTGACCCGCTGCTAATTTAGTTTCCGTAATGGTAGCTTAAAAAATCCAACGGAGTCGAAAACCTTTTCGTCATCATTTAAAGTTGAATCAACTACCTAGTAAAAAATTAAAGTGTTTAGTTTATCTAAATATTTGTAAATCATTTATTATTCATTATTATTATGAAAAATATAATTAATTTATTTAATCAAACACTTTAATTTTTTGACATGCTAAAAAATGGAAAAAATATTTTTTTTTCGAAATCGCATACATAGCTGCTGAAATATGTTCAATGAGTGAAATCAAATTTTTTTTCTTTCTGAAGTTTTTTTCTATCACTTTTATATTTTTAATTATTCGCATTTAAAAAAAACGTGTTTTTTTTTTATAAAAAATGGTGTAACTTTTGTGACGCGAGGTACTATCGGGTACCTGCGCGCCGTCGCGAGCCTTCGCGGTGCCAGGTAGAGTTAGGCCGAGGCGCGCGGGAGCGGCGGCCATTTTAGAAGCTCGAGAGATTCTCTCGAGCCGTCGGCGACGACGGACGTGCACGCGCGTGTGATACCCGGTGAGCGAACGAGCGAGGTGTACGAGGAAGCAGCCAAGGACGAGCCAAGGCTGCATCCACTGTAAGTACCGCCCGTCGTTATTAGCGAGTGCGGGCGTGTACCGGCAAGGGGTCGAGGAGCGCCTCGACTCCCTGGCGTCGAACACTGTACAGCGGACGCGGGGAACGTATCCCCGGTCCATCGTCTTTCTCTCTCTCTCTCCTTAGTTCGCGGTCGTGGACTCTCGTGCGGTGGGAGTCGCGGCTCTCGCATGCGAGCCGCCACGGGGTACGACGTCGGTACCTCGAGCACGAGCTCGAGGTCGGTTTCGCGATACCTCGCGCGGAACGGGTAAGCGACCCGTTCCTTCGTGTGTGCGTGTACGTGTGTGTACACGCAGAGCAGGCAAGCGGCTTGCTCCCGAGCGCGACGTTTGTTTACGTGGAGCAAGGTCGTGCTCCGCGTAAACATCACCGATCGCGGATCGCGCGATCGGCCGGTAAATTCTCGGCGCGGCCGAGAATTCGTAGGAGCGCGTGCGCTTGCGTTCGCGCGCGGCTTCGCTCGGCAATACTTGGGCGTGTTCGGAGCAGCCGGCTCGCATGCCCGACAGCTACTAACCTTTCGGAACGCGTCTATTGTAATTTCTTTTACGGAGGCAATAAAGGCCTCCGAATTGCATTTTTACTTGACCGCGTTATTCTTCCGAGTAGTCCGCGGGGCTACTCGGTGCACCCTCCTCGTCCTTAAATCTCCCGGATACCGCCACTCTATCGTAGAGCTGAGCGGCCGGCATCTGCTGTCGTCAAGGGGGACGACAGTCACGAGAACGCGAGGAGCGCGTTCGCGCAACAGCACGCGAGTACAAGAAGTGAGAGTACAGGCGTACTCTCACGTTGTATACGGGCCGCGGCGACGTGTATTCGCCGTCGGGTGCTCGCGCGCACCCCGAGGTAAGGACCTCGCGGGGCACTCGTGCGTGCCCCATTGCGCCAATCTTGCGGAGGAAGTTCTCCGCGAGATAATAGGTCATAGACAACCCCGTTACAACTGGCGCGTTCAACGTGTGCAGCGGAGGACAGGACCACGACGCGACGATTTCGCGTTGGATTCCAGGAGACGTACACGATAGACGAGCCTGGAATCAACGAAACACTGAATGGTGCGAACACCATTCAGAACGCGCAACGGCGAATCCCGCCACGTGAAATCAGATCGTGGAGAGATTTCACGAACGGAAGGACGAGAGAGCACATCGGTCCTTCCACAAGTGAATTAAATCACACAGGCAGAGGTCACGAGGACCCCAGCCGAATAGTTAGCCGGCGGAACGTCAAGTTCTCGGTAAACAAGAAGAAGACGTAGAGGTTTTCCTTAAGAGTTTCGATGACAATGCCCGAGCGGCTAAACTCAACGAGAGCGACATGCTGGCGTCGCTCCCGTGCGTCCTCAGAGATGTGGCTGGTATGTGGTACAGGAACAACAGCCGCGATTGGCGAACATGGGCAGATTTCTGTCAAGCCACTCGGCGCAGATGGGGCTGCGCCCACGATAGGCAAGAGCGCCTAAGAGACGACATCAGGAGTCGTTACCAACAAATCGGGGATCGAGCAGCCATTACATAACATGCATGGAGAGCATGTTATGTGAGATATCCCCGAGGATGACTAGGCCACAAGAGCTCGAGAAGATTTACATGAATCTTCTCCCAGAAATCAAAAGGATTATCAGGATAGAGATCTGCAACACGCCAGACGAGCTAGCGGAACGCGTCTATTATAATTTCTTTTACGGAGGCAATAAAGACCTCCGAATTGCACTTTTACTTGACCGCGTTATTCTTCCTAATAGTCCGCGGGGCTACTCGGTGAACCCTCCTCGTCCTTAGATCTCCTGGATACCGCCACTCTATCGTAGAGCTGAGCGGCCGGCATCAGCTGTCGTCAAGGAGGACGACAGTCACGCGAACGCGAGGAGCGCGTTCGCGCAACAGCACGCGAGTATATAAAGTGAGAGTACAGCCGTACTGTCACGTTGTATAAGGGCCGCGGCGACGTGTATTCGCCGTCGGGTGCTCGCGCGCACCCCGAGGTAAGGACCTCGCGGGCACTCGTGCATGCCCCATTGCACCAATCTTGCGGAGGAAGGTCTCCTCCGCGAGATAATAGGTCATCGACAACTCCGTTGTACTTTATTATAAAACGTCCTAAAAAAACGTTCGACCCGTCATTTTAAAGTTGAGTCGATTACCTATTCGAAGGGGAGTGTATATGTATATCTCGATGATATTGTAGTTATAGCAAAAGATCTGGCCGAACACAAAATTAGATTCCGGCGAATTATGAAGAGTCTTGCAGATGCAAATCTGACAGTCGAACCGACAAAATGCAAGTTTCTTAAGAAGGAACCCAGCTTCCTGGGCCATATCGCAGGAAATGGAAAAATACGACAAGACCCAAAGAAAATTGAAGCAGTAAAGAAATATCCGGTTCCATCAAACCCCAAAAAGGTCAAACAATTCCTTGGCCTTGTAGGATACTACAGACGATTTGTTAAGAACTTTGTAGTAATCGCTCTTCCCTTAACGAGGCTCTTGAGACGAATGGTACCTTTTGTTTGGGAGGAAGAACAACAGACAGCCTTTGAGACCCTCAGGGATAAACTGTGCGAATAACCGATTATGCAATTGCAGATGTAACACAATATGCCAAGTATTACCACTCAACACCTTTAAAAACTACAGACGCAGAACCGTCAGCATAAACACCGAACTCGCCTTCGACACCAATATCTGCATTCTCGCCCGCGCCAACACTCGATTCAAAAAACATGGACCCGAATATCTCTTTTCCATTCTTGCTCCAAGGACAGAGGGCTACCTTGTCGGCCGACATCGACAGACAAGGGGAAAAAGGGCAAGAAATACACATTGTAATCAAAGAGGTATCAAGCAAAGAAGCAAACGGGACAACGAAGATTAATTTTGCCATCAGAATACAGGGACTGGTCCTTGGGAAGCCTCAGAAGCCCTTCATCTAAAAAAACATATCCTCCTCCACAATAACAGAACAAGAAAATGCGACTTTATCTACGCGATTCGCAGTCTATACGGAATGCGATCAGTACGCCGAATCAGAAGCAACCTTAAAGCGTGAAACAAACATTCCTCAAACACCCTTAGGAAATTATCTCGTTTATTCACTCATGGCAGCTAACTAACAGGCGATGTACAATCATTTAAGCGAGAATTAGCTGAGTCACCTGCAGTAGACTATTGCGGAGACCCGCAGGAAACTTTATCGTCAGCAAAGCTGTGGGGAGACGTGGATTGCATATTCGTCTTTTCACAACACTTCTCTATCAATGTCTGCGTGCATTACCAAACGAAAACAGACCAGGTAATATATATCCACTACGCAGTAGACATTAAACCATGGATCCATTTACATTTTTGTAACAAGACACTATACCTCCTATTAAAAAAATATACAGGAACTCATCCAGAACTCACAGGATATAAGCAGTGGACATAGAGATGATGAGGACGAAAACAACGAAAATAATCACGAAAATAATAACACGGAAAATAATGACGGGGAAGCGGATTTGGACACATCAGGAAGCGATAGAAGGAACTCCAGCATAAATGAGGAGAATCCACAAGACTCGGATGATGATGAATCAGATCACGATGATGTACGGCACACATCAAACGCGACCAGGCTAACAAAATCACTAAGTCAGCATTTACTCGCAGATGCCCGACTTTTTTTCGGACTGTCGCCCACTATTAACAAACTGGAAGAAATTCCACCCCTAAGCGTTTTATGTCCTCTTAACACGCATCCGTTTTCACACGACACCAATCTCATTTGTTTTCTTCCCCAATACATATCCGTAGTCACGAATGTTATAAATGCGCTAATAGAAAGGTAATATATTATAGAGGAAGACATAAAAGATCTCAATCATCCAATAGGTCATGTCATATTATGGCAAAGGAAAAATTACCTCGTAATAGGTGTAATTTGCAAAAACAATGCTGACAATAAGATATTACGAGTAAACTTGACTAAGGGCATTAAAGAGGTATGCAAAACCATAAAAGAACAGAATATAAGCTATGCCAAGTGAGCACGCAGGTGCTAAGCTCGCTGACGGTAGCACGAGCCCAATCGTGGGCTGTGCTTACCTTCCCTTCAGAAAAGGTGGCATAAGCAGGGATATCAAAGTGTTGATAAACCCTGCATTAGATGCGGATTGTTACTTGGGCACGAATTTCATGCGGGAATACGGCTCAGTACACAATCCGCGATCAAACCAGTTGACGTTGGTGGACGACAACATCAGCGTAGATCTCCTGCTGGCATCAGTTAGAGAAATTAACATGATCCAGATCGGTGCAGTAGGCTTAGGCCATGTGACCGAGGAGCAACGAGCACAATTCGAGGCACTTATGCACGAAATGGTTGGCACGGAGCCGACCACACTTGGGTGCACCACGTCGATGACCCATACGATTGATGTGGGAAATGCTCGCCCCATTAAGCAGCGATATTACCCGTATTCACCGGTAATAGAAGCTGAAATGCACGCGCAGGTCTGAAAGTTACTGGACGCTGGCGTCATTGAACCATCCACGAGCCCGTGGTCAAGCCCGGTCGTGATTGTGAAGAAATCCGGTGGAGGATACTGGATGTGTATTGACTATCGAAAAGTCAATACACTCAAGGTTTCGCCGGACGGATACGCGGGAAAACGGATGGACGCGACTTTCCGCATGGCCATTGCGGCAAAGTTCTGCACAACGTTAGAAGTTAGCAGCGCGTACCATCAAGTACCTCTGGACGAGGCGTCCAGGGAGATAACGGCTTTCTTTGTGCCGGGAATGGGCCACTTCCAGTACAAGAGAATGCCATTTGGCCTGGAAGACGCAAGACCATCTTTCCAGCGCCTAATCGACATGGTCGTCACTCCAGATTGTGAAGAATACGCATTGGCATACTTGGATGACGTCATCATAATGTCGAAAACGTTCGAGGAACATCTCGAACACCTTCGTAAGATCTTAGGCCGCTTACGAGAGGCGGGCTCAACGATCAATCGGCAGAAAAGCCACTTCTGCCAATGCGAAGTAAAGTACCTGGGTGTAGTGCTGAACCAAGACGGGTTCCGCCCTGACTCGGAGAAGATATAGCCGGTACGGGAGTACCTGCCGCCTAAGAACGTGAAGCAGATAAGGCGCTTCTTAGGCATGGCATCGTGGTACAGGAGGTTCCTGAACAACCTCGCCACGATCGCCGACCCACTTACGTTACTAACGAAGAGAAAAGTCGCGCTCAACAATGTTCCAGACGCCCTTTCTCGAATGTATGAGGAAGAGGGCGAGGAGACACCAGTGGCAGGTGTCTCGTGGGCAGACAATTTCCAGGATGAGTGGTACCTCCAACAGCTTAGACTGTTCTACTACAGCCCCAACCCAAAAACAAGGGGATATCATGAAAGAGTGTTATGATAGCCCCACAGCAGGACACTTGGGGCGAGAGAAGACTCTCGCACGGGTTTCCCGTCAATATTATTGGCCATACATGGTTGCGTGCATCGCTAATTACTTGCGGCAATGCCAGACCTGCCAGCAGATAAAGGCTGAGCGAAGACCGCCGACGGGACTCATGGACCGCAGGGTTATCGAACGACCCTGGCAATACGTCGCAGGCGACATTATGGGCCCGCTTCCCAAGACAAGTAAAGGGTACGAATATATCCTAGTTTTTCAGGATTTATTCACTCGGTATGTGGAAGTAATTCCGCTTCGCCGCGCCACAGGCGAAGCCATACTGGCGGAATTTACAGAACGCATCTGCCTCCGGTTTGGAACACCCGAAGTCTTCCTCTCCGGTAACGGGACGGAGTTCAAAAACCGAACGATCGACGGTTTTTTGAACACCAAGTGGATACGTCATGAAACGACGCCCCCGTACCATCCGCAGGCTATCCAGGTTGAAAGGGTTTACCGAACGATGACCATGATCACTGGGACGAGCATCTCACAGAGCTCGTCCATGCGTTCAATAACTCCAAAAGTAGTGCCACAGGAATAACACCTGCATTCCTCGTCTACGGTAGGCATCCGAAGCCCTTAGACTCGGACTATAGCAAGCAGATGCTTGAGATACTGAAACCAAACAAAGAGGAGGCTGGGCTCTCGAGAAGAATGGGCTCTCCGAATGAAAAATCTCTCCGAGGTCCACGACATGGCAGCGGAGAGTTCTGACAGAGAACGAGATCGGCGGGCGCGTTACTATAACGCGGGCCGACGTGAAGCGAGCTTCAAAGTCGGAGATCTCGTATGGGAATGGAATAAAGTCCTTTCCAATGCGGCAAAAGGAGTAGCTGGGAAGCTAGCTCCAAAGTTTGCCGGACCGTACGAAGTTACGGAAACCTTGGACAGCAACACTTACGCGTTGCGTGATCAAGGTGGACGGACAGTGGGTCCGATCCACTCAGAGCAAATGAAACCGTACATCCCCGGCGCAGACGTTCCTGCTAAAGAAGAGGACGTCGAGACTGGCTCCCGACCTCCGGGGGAAGGCGGGAGTCGTGTGGATGCGCCCACGACTCCATCAGCAGAAGCTGATGAGAAGAAGAGCAGTGCCAGCGGGCAAGCGTCCCAGGCTGGGAGCGCCCAGCCTGAGAAGAAACCTGTAAAACGCAAACGCGGACGCCCGCGTAAAACGTCCTACGCCGTCACGCAAGCGAGAAGCGGGACGGGAAAGCGTTAGTCGCGACGAAAATACGGTTGATAGGAAAGAACTAACTCTGAGAGCCATTCCTCAAAATCCCTCTTTCCCTTTCCTAGATGGACCCTTATGAGATGGAGGAAGGTATCGCGCGACTCCTCAGCGAGGACGCTGACGACCAACTGAAGGAGGTGAGAGCCGGCGAACAACCGCCACCGGAGTCTCCGACTGGGGGCACGCTGGAGGGGACCCCCAAGGTGGCGAAGGAGATTGGGGGAGAGCCCCAATCCCCGTCGATCCTTTCGGAGACGGAGGCCTCTTGTCGGGCATATGATGAGGTCTACCAGGCCTACCACAAGAAGAAGGCGGAGGAGGACCGAGAGAGGGCCTTGCGGGAGGCCAACCAACGCCGGCTCCCGGAGGAGCAGCAGCGGCAGCAGGAGCGCCGAGGCGAGAGGGCCCTCCAGGCCAGAAAGAGGAGGCGGAGGAGTAGAGGCGCCTTGCGGCCCTCAGCGCCCGCGTGGAAGCGGACGCAAAGGAGGATCGGCGCCGGGAGCTTTTTGAGCTGTACCCGGGCCGATTCTTCTGTTTGGTATGCGCGGAGCCAGGCGTGCTCCACGCCAACCAATGCCCGAAACGGGACCGGCACGGGTGGTATATCAACCAGAGAAGATACCAGTAGGCGACCCGTGCCAGGTCCCGTTTCACCCCCCATTGTAGATTGAGGGCCAAATAAAGGCTTCGCGCCCTTAATTTACAACATAACGACGTAGTTCCTGTTGAACTTATTTACCTCTCCTCATCATTTAATCCCTAAGCTGTAGAGGATTGGCTCGCGAAGAGTAACAGAGGCCGTAAAGACGTAGCTTATCGGCGTCTGGGAGGAGGGTGTGACGCGAGGTACTATCGTGTACCTGCGCGCCGTCGCGAGCCTTCGCGGCGCGAGGTAAAGTTAGGCCGTGGCGCACGGGAGCAGCGGCCATTTTGGAAGCTCAGGAGATTCTCTCGAGCCGTCGGCGTTGAAGGACGTGCGTGCACGTGTGTGACCCGGAGAGCAACCGATTTCCCGAGGAGGCGAGCAGCGAGAGGCGAGCGTTCGAGGTGGGACTAAGGACGAGCTAAAGCTGCTAGTATTGTAAGTACCGCCCGACTAGATTAGCGAGTGCGGGCGCGTACCGGCGAGGAGTCGAGGAGCGCCTCGACTCTCTGACGTCGAACATTGTTAAGCGAACGCGGGGAACGTATCCCCGGTTCATCGTCTCTCTCTCTCTCCTTAGTTTGCGATCGCGGACTCTCGTGCGGCGGGAGTCGCGGCTCTCGCATACGAACCGCCGCGCAGTACGACGTTGGTACCTCGAGCACGGGCTCGAGGTCGAGTTCGTGATACATCGTTTGAAACGGGTAAGCTACCCGTTCCTTCGTGTGCGTGCGTACGTGTGTGTACGCACAAAGCAGGCAAGCGGCCTGCTCTCGGACGCGACGTTTGTTTACGTGGAGCAACGTCGTGCTCCACGTAAATAACACCGATCGAGGACCGCGCGATCGGCCGGTGAATTCTCGGCGCGGCCGAGAATTCGTAGGAGCGCGCGCGTTTGCAAACGCGCGCGGCTCCGCTCGGCAATACTCGGGCGTGTTCGAGGCATTCGGCCCGCACGCCCGACATCTACTAACCCTTCCGGACGCGATCTTTGTAACTTTTTTTTACGGAGGCAATAAAGGCCTCCGAATTGCACTTTTACTTGTTCGCGTTATTCTTCTGAGTAGTCCGCGGGACTACTCGGCGAACCTCCCCCATCCATAACCTCCCGGATACCGCCACTCTGTCGTAGAGCTGAGCGGTCGGCATCAGCTGTCGTCGAGGAGGACGACGGCCGCACGAACGCGAGGAGCTGCACGCGAGTACGAGAAGCGAGAGTACAGGCGTACTCCCGCGTTGTATACGGGCCGCGGCGACGTACAATCGCCGTCGGGTGCTCGCGCGCACCCCGAAGTAAGGACCTCGAAGGGCACTCGTGCGTGCCCCATTGCACCTATCTTGTGGAGGAAGGTCTCCTCTGCGAGATAACAGTTCATATACAACCCCGTTACATAACATATTATATTTTTTAATTAATTTTGTTGGCGATTCTTCTTGTTATGTATAGTTATTGTCATTGTTATGTATAGTTGTGCTTATTTGCGTTATTTATTATTGTCACTGAGTTTATTTACGTTATTTATCAATGAAAGATCATAAAGAATGATTTAATTTAATAAAATATAATTTTTGTTCGAATTACTTATATTTGACCTTCTGACCTTGACGGCCCTCGGTAAAAATGTTGCACAAACGTGGAATATTACTCCTCGATGGTAGATAAACATATGTGCAAAATAACAAGCGTGTGCGATTAAATTTTTTTCCAAATTTTCTTGATATCTAAAATTAAGAATTCCGTGGATTTGCCCGTATTGCAGATTCCAAGGCTTAAATCTTCAAAGATAGCAGAATACTAATATTCTTATTTTTGGATAACATCCCATCGCCGGGATAAATTTATCAACTTATCAGGGAATGCCAAGGAACATGCGCAAGTAGTAAAAATTTGCCATGCGTGTCAAGAGAAAAAGCTCGTACGAATAAAAACCAGGATCCCTATGCTTATTACAGATAGTGCTAGTAAGGCATTCGATAAATTATCTTTTGATTTTTACGGACCCTTGGAAGTCAGCGCGTCAGGAAATAGGTTTATACTAACAATGCAGGACACACAAACAAAATTCTTCATTTTATTCCTAACGAAACAAACAACTGCTAAGAAAGTGACTTGCGTAATTACGAACTGATTTATTGTAACTTCGGACAACCCGAATCGATTGTTACAGACCAAGGAAAAAACTTTTTATGTAAGACAATGGACGAATTTGCAAAAATTCTTAATATACAAAAATACACAACTACCGCATACCACCCACAATCCAACGGAGGTATTGAACGCATGTATCATACGCTGACGGAGTATTTCAAACAATTTTGCGACTCGACGAAATCAGACTGGGATATGTGGGTACTTCTGGCACAATATGCATCTCCGGTACCTCAAATGATCTTTTTATTTTGTTAATATGGACTGTTTTCCTACACCCGTTAATGTTAAGAACTGCATTCTGTTTGTCGTTATTGATAGTCAAAATTTCTTGCGTTCCTGTGTATTCGTAATGAAATTTCACTTTTTGGGGGTCGTTCATTAAAAATATAATTTCTCCCTGCCTAAAATGCTTAGTATTCAATCGTCGGTCATAATAATGCTTGGAACTGTATTTTGCTAGCGTCTGATTAATCGCGGCTAATTCATGCCGCGCTGAAAATCAGAGAGAATTAATTTTTTTAGCTAATATAATCCCTTTCAGAACAGAAATTATTTCTCTTAGAATTTTTTTTCCTCAATACATTAATTCTTTAATGAAATTTTTGCCTCATGAACAAATTTCTCTAAAACTTATACGGCAATTATTATTTTTTTTCTTTTTTTTTTCTCCTCTCTTTTAAATTTTTTTATATATATTTTTCTTTTCTTCATTCATTTTTTTTTCTCTATTATCAAAATTTTTTTAATAATTTTTTTCCCTCTCTAAATTTTTATCAATTTTTTTTTAAGGAAAGGCAGGATTATGGAAAATAAAAAATAGTAGAACTATATATATCATTTAATCATTTTATTTATCTACACCCCACTTGCCATAAGTTATACACACCGCTAATAAAAAAAAATAATAACAAACGGCAGCAATACGATTGCAATATTTAATCTGAAAGCAAAAAATATATGATATTATTATATGAAGCTTTATATTTGATAGAATAAATAAGAGTTCTACTTACTTAATCATAGGGAACAACTCCAAAACCGCAGTTCCCGTCGTACACACTTGCTCCGCAACTATGGAATACTTCTATGGTGAGGATTTTCTCCCCAACCATAAAGCTTAATATATCCGATCTAAACAGCCTTTCAATGAATAAACCATCCTCCATCTACATATTTTCAGCTATCAAATGTATCGACATGCGATGAGCCTCACGCAATTTCTTACACTTGCAGTTTCTTTCCCACTGAAAAAAATATAAAGGAATAAGCATTTCTTTTATTACTTTCATTACATAATGAATTATATTATATTTACAAATTTTATGACGATCCAATGTAACTGATGTTTATTTGAGATACGCCTATATACGTATACCTCCACAAATTTAAGTTAACCTCCTTCACCTCGGAAAATAGATAACAGAGGCCGAAATAATCGTCCACATCCTCTAGGAGACCCCCTGCAGAGCTTATGGTTCCATCGACGGGCATCACGGTGGACATTATTTATATCCCTCTTATACATTATCTACAAGTAATAATAAATAGTGAAATTATATGAAAAATAAACAAAAAGGAGAAAAATATAAAGAAATTATTTAACTTATAAAATGTCTTAAAACGGGATGCATCCTCACTGGCGAGCTAAGGAATACTGACTAAAATACGGGATCCACAAACGCAGGATCAACAAAATTAGTCAGCATGGATTTGCACTTCGTGACCGAAACCCTTGCAACCAAATCTTTGGGAGGAAGATTATATACCACCCTAGAATCTTTGCAGGAGCAATTGATAAACTTTTCTGCACCTGTCACCCATATTTAACCAAGTTAGGTTTGAAAGTATTAGTCGATAAAAGAAAATTATGGGAACAAGTAACAAGAATGGGGAAAAAAATCTCGTCTACTATGAGAATTTGCTCGCATCATTTTGTTGAAGAGGACTATATTTCAAGTTTACCAGGTACAGCAAACAAAAATTTTTACTATAAAAAATATATATATATATATATTTGAAATTGCATATAATTATATCTTATAGGTATTGAGTATGGATGTAGATTTTTGAAATCAACCAGTGTACCATCCAGGAATTTACCAAAGTCTACTGTAGAAAAACCAATTACATTACTTAAAATAAAAAAAGAGAAAGTAAGTTAGAAAAACGTTTAGTATTAGTCTTATTTTAAGTAATGAAATTGCTTTTTCTAGAGTAGACTTTGGTAAATTCCTGGATGGTACTGTTACGTCCAGGTGTAAGGAAAAATAGGTTAAATTTTCGTGATTTCGAAAATGACTCATCCAAATATTACCTTTTGAAATTTACTTTAATAATAAAATTTTTAAATGGATTACAAATAAAATACAGTTCTTAATTTAACGCGTTTACAAAAAGGTCACAAGCCTACAGTAATATCTCTAAATTTTACCTCATGGGTATATGCGTCGACGGGTGGCGGCAGATAGCAGTTTCCCTCAGATGCACAGATAACGGCCCCCTTCATGTCGCCAAGCGGAGGTCAGCCTTGCTGCTCTCTGTTGCTCTTCTTCCCGCTCTATCTCTCTCTCTCTCTTTCGTGATTTTCGTTGAAATAACAGCCCTCCTTGTTGCGTCGGTGGTTCAGCCGTTGGGCCTCGGTGTAGAGCCCCTGCTGCTATTCCTTGTCGTCTTGTATTTTTTCTTAAGTGTGCGGCGGACACTGGCGTAAAAGAGAGTAAGTCTAAGAGTGTACTGATTTTCCACTGACTAACGTCACGTACCACGTAGGTATGACGCATGAACTTGGTAGTACCGCGGAGGTGTGACGACTGAACCGCTGGCTATCCTTTAGAAAGGTTTTTTATACGCGTCTTCAATCCCTTCCAATCGGTAAATTTCCGAATTTCCGTTGATTCATCTAACGAAAAATTTTTTTGATAACTAGGTAATTAGTAAGCCACTCACATAAAAATGATCTTTGTACCTCGAGTTTTACTACCGCTTGCACTCTTCCGCTGATCGATTTATTGTCCTCATTTGTAAGATTATTGCCTGATACTTTCCGCGCCGCACTATAATCCTTATGTATTGAGGAACTGCCAAAGGTCTGTCACTGCATGCCCAGGTAATAAAACAGGACTCATTAGTGCTAGACTCCTTTGTAGACCGCCTTTCGGCTTTAAAAATCCGACGTTACGCATAAATTTTATCATCGTATATGTTTTTTTTACCGATCAATTTTATCCATTGGCATAGGGTCTCGCATTTTAATCTTGATGTAGGGTGTTTATCTGTGCGACCGCTCCGGCGCCCAATTGACTAGTCCCCTTCCGCCACTTGATGTCTAGCGTAGTAACCCTTCTCGGTTACCTGCTTTTAGATGTTTTGTTTGATTACAAAGTATTTCGTTTTCGCGCATGTACGGAAGCCTTGATTTTGTTAATGGACCGACGTAATTCTCGTAAACTTTTAAACTTATACCAGAAATTAGGGAGAGATTGCCAGTGCCGTGTTGAAAAAGCGTGGCGATTTCGGCAGCGGCGCTCCTGGCGGTGTGCGTATGAACCATACGCATCTAGCTCGAGTTCCCCCACTCTGCTCGCCAGGGCGTGTATAACTCCTTGCTTATTGATTTGGGAAGGGGAATGCAAACGAAAAGCGCTGAAGGAGATTTTTAAACTGATTAGCCTCCATTATTTTTACCTTGTAATAATTAAAATTTATAATTTTTATAACTTTGGAAAAATATAATGTTGTTGAGAATAACAAAATATTTCACAACTTCTGTTATTTCTGTTCTTTCCCGTAGAAACGATCTTATAAAATACTATAAAAATATACAAGTTTTATAAAATCCGTATTATTTATCAGGTTTTATGCGGTTTTGACGTGCAGCTTGATTTTTATACATTTTTTTTTTTTAAAAAATATTATCCTTTATTTTTACTATTTATTTGAATTTAATTAATGAACAGCTTATTACGTGCTAATAAAAATTACGTTTATAAAAAAAAAAAAAAAAATATGGAAGATTTGAACCCGATTTAAAAATTTCATAGTCTATCGCCTTATCCACTCTACTAATATTTGAATTGAAATTATAAGTCAGGGAGTTGCATATGCTTATCTACGTACCCACTAATAATTATTGTTTACATACATGCAATACCTATTTATTTTTTAAATATTGTTAAAATTCATTTTTTAAATATTGTCGAATTAGATAACAATTAACTAGCATGTAAATACAAATGTGACATATACAGGGTGTTCGAAATGTTCCGGACCCCCCACTTATAACATAAAGTAAGCATTTTGGAAAAAAATGTTAAATACAAAAGTTGTTAAGTTTTGAAGGTTGAACTAAATGATGACCTTGGATTTGTTATTGGTTATCATTTTCAAGGTCATTTAAAGGTCATCTTCAGTTTTTTAAATAGGGACCCCTATTTTTTATTTCAGATTCTGAAAGAGCACAAAATTTTACATCTGGATATGTATCCACGTTATGGCTCAAAATGACCTACAGAGGTCATTTAGTGGTTAAATGATTATTTAGTAGCAGAAAGCCAAGAAATCCCGATTATTAAGAACTTTGGGTGTATTTGACGAAAAGAAAAAAAAAATTTCGTACTTTAATACTAAAGTACATAATTTGATTTTCTAGGACGAACTTTATGGTCACTTTAAAATTGGCCTTCATTTTTAAGGTCATTTGAAAGTTATCTTCAGCTTATTAAAAAGGGACTCATTTTGTATTCCGGATTCTGGAGGAGCATTAAATTTTAGGTCTGGAGATATGTACAATATCCACGTCATGGCTCGAAATGATCTACATAGGACACTTGGGGGTTATTAATTTCAAAAGCAAAATAATCTAACCGTTTTACATGAACAGTTTTTATTGCAATAATTTTTGCAAGGGTTACGAGTTTCTACGCATGATTCATAGCATTTTCAGGATCGTTACTTGTACCTTAGAAGATTTTGCTCACTATTCTTTTTAGGAATCAGTTCATTTATAATTGTTAATTAACAATTGTTTACTCCTATTTACTTTTCTGTTTTCAAGAGTTAAGTGAAGTTCTCTTACTTCGAAATTCAGATAATTGTATTAATTTTCAATAATTGTACTTTTAATCGTAGTGAAAAATGACACATCTTACTGAACGAGAAAGAATATCTTTGTTGATGATGCGAGGGTGGGGTGATCAAGAGAGAGGTTACAAACAGGTACAGCGTTTATTCAATGAAACATTCAGAGTTGAAGAAAACAACCCTATTTCAAAAAGTACCGTAATTCGTACAATTAGACGTTTTGAAGAGACAGGTGGTATTAAAGACCGTCCTAAATCAGGTAGATCCAAATCATCGTCTAATGATGAAAAGTGCTTAGACGTATTACAATCATTTATTGAGGACCCCCATTGCAGCATCGGACGTTGTGCACAACAGCATGAAATGGGAGCTGCATTTGTGCACAAAATTTTGAAACTCAACAAATGGCATCCTTTCAAATTAAAGTTGGTACAGGAATTATCTGAAGATGATTTTGATAGAAGGGTAGAGTTTTGTGATGTAATGATGCAAATGATATCTGATGATCCTTTGCTCCTCAATAACATTGTTTTCTCTGATGAAGCCACGTTTGAGTTAAGCGGAACAGTGAACAGACATAATTGTCGATACTGGAGTAACATCAATCCACATTGGATGAGAGCGGACCACACGCAACATCCTGAAAAAGTAAATTTTTGGGCTGGCATATTTAATGGAAGAGTACTTGGCCCTTTCTTTATTGAAGGTAATTTAAATGCTGCAATGTATGAAAACATGCTTCGAGACCAAATTATACCTGCTATACGGAATTTAACGGGTGGAAATCTGTACGAAATTTACTTCCAACAGGATGGTGCTCCTGCACACTACGGTATTCATGTTCGCCGATATTTAGATGCAACATTTCATGATAGATGGATTGGGCGGAGAGGTACAATTGAATGGCCACCTCGGTCCCCAGACCTAACGCCTCTTGATTACTTCCTTTGGGGATACTTGAAGGATAAAGTTTATGTTATAAAACCACGTGACTTGGATGAATTACGCCAAAGAATCACTGATGAAATAGACTAGATACCTCAGCAAATCTTGCGAAATGTTGTTGCAGCCTTTTACAATCGGTTAGCACATTGCCAAACTGTTAATGGGCAACAATTTGAACAGTTGTTGTAAAACGTTCCTGTCAACGACATTTTAAAAAAATTCAGTTTGGGCGAATAGTCCACTGTCTTGATTTAGTTAGCTGGGCCGCCGATAGTCCTGCCTTAGCTGACTGGGCCGCTAGTGTTCTTGTCTTAGTAGGCTGGGCCGCCGATGGTCTTGCCTTAGTTGGCTGGATCACCCATGATGTTACCTTAATTAGTTGTACCTCCCGTGCCTGAGCAATAAGGCTCATTTTGATTAGACATTTTTTTATTTATCATTTTCTCCCCCGAGGTATGTAGTTGTTGGGCCTAAGGCTTATTTTGATTAGACATTTTTTTATTTATCATTTTCCCCCCCGAGGTATGTAGTTGTTGGGCCTAAGGCTTATTTTGATTAGACATGTTTTTATTTATCATTTTCTCCCCCGAGGTATGTAGTTGTTGGGCCTAAGGCTTATTTTGATTAGACATTTTTTTATTTATCATTTTCTCCCCCGAGGTATGTAGTTGTTGGGCCTAAGGCTTATTTTGATTAGACATTTTTTTATTTATCATTTTCTCGCCCGAGTTATGTGGTTGTCTGGCCTAAGGCTTATTTTACGCCAGTGTCAATTACACCTTCTACAATCCTAATGCAGAATTTAGCGCTGGTGCAAAATGGAGAATTACAACTAGGAGGCTTAATTTGGAAAACTAAAGTTAACCTTCAAATGACCTTGAAAATCAAGGGCAATGTCAATTTAACGCCACCATAAAGTTTGTCTTGCAAAATCAAATTACTTTAGTATTGGTCAGATACGCTCAAAGTTCTTAATAATCGGGATTTCTTGGCTTTCTGCTACTAAATAATCATTTAACCACTAAATGACCTCTGTAGGTCATTTTGAGCCATAACGTGGGTACATATCCAGATGTAAAATTTTGTGCTCTTTCAGAATCTGAAATAAAAAATAGGCGTCCCTATTTAAAAAACTGAAGATGACCTTTAAATGACCTTGAAAAAGATAACCAATAACAAATCCAAGGTCATCATTCAGTTCAACCTTCAAAACTTAACAACTTTTGTATTTAACATTTTTTTCCAAAATGCTTACTTTATGTTATATGTGGGGGGTCCGGAACATTTCGAACACCCTGTATAAATACAAACATATAAAAAAAAAAATTAGTAAAATCTAAATTTACAGACACATGTCTTATCTACAATATTTATTTTAAATATATGCAACAATGTATACTTTACATTTGCAAATAGCATTTTTTCCCTTTCGATTACAAATTAATTCAATATTATCTAAAACATTATATAATTGTTTACATTGTTCAAAAAATTTATAAATGTTTATGTTATTAAAACATATAGTAAAAAAATATACAGGGTGTCCAAAAAGTCCCGGAACACTTTAATAATTTTCCAAGTGAACTGATTTTGGACAAGGTCAAGGTCAATATAGAGGTAGCTTTTGTCAAGGAATTTACTAATGACCTTAGATTTGACCTTGGATTTAACTTTCAATGTTATTTCAAGGTCAACTTTGTTTTTTCAAATGGAAACCCCTATTTCTGACACTGGATTCGAAAAGAGCACAAAATTTTGGATCAAAAGTGCTTTTAACACTTTTTTAACTAAACGTATAATTTTTGAGAAAAAAATTCGCTAAGATTTAAACACTTTTAAACGCTTCAATTTTTTTCTCGCAACGGATGCATCTAATCGAAAAATTACTAAAAATATTATTGATTTAGAATTGCATGAAAAATGTGGTGGTATTTTTCATTTTTCCCATTTTAAATTTTTTAGAATATTGTTTTTTAGGCAATTCCACAAAATTAAAAATTATGAAAATAAAAAAAAACATCATTTTTTTCATGCAATTCTAAATCAATAATATTTTTAGTAATTTTTCAATTTGATATATCCTTTTCGAGAAAAAAATTGAAGCGTTTAAAAGTGTTTAAATCTTAGCGAATTTTTTTCTCAAAAATTATACGTTTAGTCAAAAAAGTGTTAAAAGCACTTTTGATCCAAAATTTTATGCTCTTTTCGAATCCGGTGTCAGAAATAGGGGTTCCCATTTGAAAAAACAAAGTTGACCTTGAAATAACATTGAAAGTTAAATCCAAGGTCAAATCTAAGGTCATTAGTAAATTCCTTGACAAAAGCTACCTCTATATTGACCTTGACCTTGTCCAAAATCAGTTCACTTTTTGGACACCCTGTATATAGGGCTCTCAAAATTGATCACCTGCCGCATAAAAATTTATTCGCCTCCTCGTAAACAAAATGTTAAAAGCGTATAAAAGTCGGTCGGTAACAGCATGCTGCGTTGGTCGAGCTGCCCCTCCACCTCTTTAGACGTATATTCCCTCACCACCGAACCCTACGATAAGAAGCGAGCGAGGGAGGGAAGGCTAGATGCGTATGGCTCTTATACGCATCCGTGAGGCGGCGCTAGCTCACGGCTGAATTGGACGGGCACGGTTCGCTATACCTCACAAGCAATCTCTCCCTAATCTCTGCTTATACTCTGGTGTAACCTGTTTTTCGAGTTTGGTACGTTGTGAATAAGTTCCATTATCCCTCTCTATTTGCCTTTTGTAACCCCTTTTTCATGACGTAACAGTACACTGGTTGATTTCAAAAATCTACATCCATACTCAACAGCTAAAAGTTATAATTATATGCAATTTCAAATATGTATAAAAACTTAAAATATTTTGTAATAAAAATTTTTGTTTGCTGTACCTGGTAAACTTGAAATATAGTCCTCTTCAACAAAATGATGCGAGCACTTGTTTGTACTTGTTCCCATAATTTTCTTCTATCGACTAATTCTTTCAAACCTAACTTGGTTATGTAGTCAACTTTTGCTGCGCCGGCTTTTGGAAAATGATGAAAACTTAAAATTTTTGACTAGAGCATCCGAAAACAGAGCAATAAATTTTGCTTTTTAATTCACGTTTTTTAGACGTATTTATTGACCCCATTATTTTTTCAAAATTATCTTTAATTTGCATTTACAGCATATCTACTGTAACGTTCAGCTAGGGATCAGGGTTGAAGTACTAAGAAATGTATTGCTTAAGAATAAAAAGAAGAAAATAAACACTTTTATTTTAATTGGTACGAGACTAAAGGGCGCCAGTCGCGAATATAATGGGGGCGCCGGTGGTTTGATGCTAGAATCAGCTGTGGCCTCGAGATAGACGTCCACGTCCGCCTCGCATCTTGCAGACTTCGTCATCTGTCTTTAAATGGTTTTTTTCGTGGCTTGAAATATAGGTCAACCTGACCTCTCGCTGTGATGGTATGGTTATTCTTCTCCTTGCCATTAGTCTTCTGTGCATCTTATGCTGACCCTTATTGGTGTTTTTATTCCTACATTAGGTTCACACTCCTTGGGTGGTTTTCCCTCTTGTATAGTGCAGCCAGCGAACGGATCCGATGCCTTCTTCTGAGATTTATCTGCAGCCTCCTTTGCATCTTCTTCACAGTGCTGCGAAATACCTTAGTGGGGAGTGCGGGTAGGATTCTGTGAGGGTTGTAGGGCCTGTAGTAAGGGTTTAATGAAAGTGCCCTGTAGTATGTCTGGGTTTAGCCTTTCTCCGTGTAGTTAGCTTAGCTTTATTTGGAGAGCTCTCCACGGTTTACGCACCCTCTCTAAGGACTCCGTGTGAGGGCTTTGCTGTTGCTTTTGTGAATAGACAGGTATTCTGCCCCGTTACACTACATATAAAAGCTCGATATTTAAATGGCATTTACCCAACGGTAATCTCTGATTTGATTTTGAACCTTATTATCAAGGCCATTTCAAGGTGAAATTAATTTTTTCAAATAGGAACCCCTATTTTTTAACCGGAATCGAAAAGAGCGGAAAATTTTACGGCCGGATATGTGTCTAGGTATGCGGTTAACGTAACCCCTGAAGGTCAAATAGAGGTCAAAGTTTGGCACCTTAAAACTCTCGCTAGTTTAGTGGTAAAACCAAACAAAGAAAGCTCATATCATATGTAATTTTCAATGCGGAACTCAACGGAGACCTCTGATTTGTCCTTGAACCTAATTTTTTCAAACGGGAACACCTATTTTTTATACTGGAATCGAAAAGAGTGGAAAATTTTACGGATGAAAACAATTTAAGTCCGAAGATACCGTGATATCTAATCCTACTTTTAGCACTATCTAGGAACAACGATGTAGAAGTGGAAGGAATCTGTTCCCTTCGGGGTGCTTTTTAATAGTGAATTCTCCTTGCCTCTCACGTAAATAAATTTAGAGCAGATGTTCAAATTGTTCTCCATTCGCTTCATGACAGAAACCAATTATATTGCAGAATGATTCATTTGCATTTTGGATCATCTGTCGTGGAATAGCATTAATTTTTTCGACTATTCTACGTCTAAATTCTTCAATATTTTGTGGATTACTTCTGTATACCCGATCTTTGAAATATCCTCACAAAAAATAGTCCAAATGTGTAATCTGGAGATCATGGAGCCCACTCTACCGTACCTCCTCTACATATCCATCTATGATAAAATGTCTCTTTCAGGTATTGTCTGACATTTACACCGTAATGAGCTGGTGCACCATTCTGCTAAAACCATATATTTTCAAAATCATCACCTCTTAAGGTCTAGATAGCTAGAACAATGTGATTTCGCAAAAGTTGTTTATAACTTACACCGTTCAAATTTCCTTCGATGAAAAAGGGACCTATTATTGTATCGCTTACCATTCGTGTCCACACGTTTAATTTTTGAGGATATTGAGTGTGGTTTTCTCTCATCCAATGAGGATTTGTATCGGTCCAATGTCTCAAGTTATGACGACTGACTTCGCCATTTAATTAAAATGTCGCTTCGTCTGAAAAAACAATATTTTGTAAAAGTATTGGATTTTCAGTTATTTCCATCATCGTCTCACAGAATTCTACTCGGCGATCAGGATCATTTGCATTCAATTCCTGCATAAGTTTTATTTTATAAGGATGAAGCTTGTTTACCTTTAAAATTTTTAGAACAGATTATTTATCGATGTCCTGTTGCAAATCTACTGATCGAGATTATTCATGTGGATTTTCCACAAAAGACAGTAAAACATCCATAGATTTTTCTTCATTGGTTGCTGTTCATGATCCTCCAATAACAAGACGATTTTTAATAGACCCAGTTTATTCAAAACGTCTTAAGGTTTTTGAAACTGTAGATATAGACACAGAAGTTTCGCCATCGCCGTTTCGAAATGTTCTATTTTTTATTTATTGTGTATCTGTGCGCTGTATTGGCTCTATATGATACTATAACTATAAACTAACGTAATAGTAATGTAAGCACATGTAGTTAGCTCTTTCCTTAATTAATTGTTTAAAGTGAAAAAAAATTTGATTTTTTATAACATTTTATCAATTAAATGATTATAGTAAAATACATTTTATTTAATATAAATAAATTTAATACAAATTTTCTAAAATATTATAAATAATAGATGATGTTTTTTATAAATTAGACTTTACAGTAAATACAACACCAGGAATAGTTTTAGTTATATTAACAGATAATTACGTAAATACGTAAATAATATGTTACGAGAATAAGATGTCTTATTTTCTTATTTTCGCCGTAGATCTATTTAATTCCTTATTCTGCCCCCCCTATTTACATATTCCTACTCCTTAACGCAAGTGTCCGGCAAAGGTGCTACACTATGTCTTTTGTTATTCTGCTGCTCTAATTCTTTTAGTGTGTACTAGGCCTAATATCTAATAAGACAATTATAATTTTCGGTATGTGTTTGGATGCTTACGTTAACAGAATGATAAAAAGGAACGTTATAGTCATAAAATTAAACATGTGTATCCACCCCGCACTTGGTCATTGAGAAAAAAATCGGGAGCTGTTCCTGTAGACGATGTCCAAGTGTCCAGGAACACCCTCAGGAAGACGGGATGTCGTCTACAAGGCAGCTCACCCCGCAATTGGTCATTGAAAAAAAAATTGGGGGCTGTTCTTGTAGACGATGTCAAGGTGCCCAGGAACACCCACAGGACGACGGGACGACGTCTTCAGGGAAGCCCACTACGATCTTGGTCATTAAGAAAAAAATCGGGCGCTGTTCCTGCAGACGATGTCCAGGTGTCCAGGAACACCGTCAGGATGACGGGACGTCGTCTTCAGGGAAGCCCACCCCGCACTTGGATCATTAAGAAAAAAAATTGGGCGCTTGCCTGCTAGACGATGTCCAGGTGCCAGGAGACAACCCATCAGGACGACGGGACGGACGTCTACATGGAAGCCCACTACGAGCTTGTCATAAAAAACAATTGGGCGCTGTCTGCTAGACGATGTCCTAGGTGTCCAGGAGCACCGTCAGGACGGACGAGACGTCGTCCTCAGGGAAGCCCATACCCGCATCTTGGTCATTAGAAAAAAAATCTTCGCTGTTCCTGCTAGACGAATGTCCATGTGCCCAGTAGCATCACTCAGGACGACGGGACGTTCGTCTACATGGCAGCCCACCCCGCACTTGGTCATTGAAAAAAAAATTGGGGGCTGTTCTTTGTAGACGATGTCCAGGATGCCCTAGGAACACCGTCAGGACGACGAGAACGTCGTCTTCAGGGAAGCCCACCACGATCTTGGTCATTAAGAAAAAATTGGGCGCTGCTTCTGTAGACGATGTCCAGGTGCCCAGGACAACCTCAGGACGACGGGACGTCGTCTACATGGCAGCCCACCCCGCACTTGGTCATTGAAAAAAAAATTGGGGGCTGTTCTTGTATACGATGTCCAGGTGCCTAGGAACACCCTCAGGACGACGGGACGACGTCTACATGGCAGCCCACCCCGCATTTGGTCATTGAAAAAAAAATTGGGGGCTGTTCTTGTAGACGTTGTCCAGGTGTCCAGGAGCACCGTCAGGACGACGAGACGTCGTCTTCAGGGAAGCCCACCACGATCTTGGTCATTAAGAAAAAAATTGGGCGCTGCTTCTGTAGACGATGTCCAGGTGCCCAGGGACAACCTCAGGACGACGGGACGTCGTCTACATGGCAGCCCACCCCGCACTTGGTCATTGAAAAAAAAATTGGGGGCTGTTCTTGTAGACGATGTCCAGATGCCCAGGAACACCCTCAGGACGACGGGACGACGTCTTCAGGGAAGCCCACCACGATCTTGGTCATTAAGAAAAAAATTGGGCGCTGCTTCTGTAGACGATGTCCAGGTGCCCAGTAGCATCGTCAGGACGACGGGACGTCGTCTACATGGCAGCCCACCCCGCACTTGGTCATTGAAAAAAAAATTGGGGGCTGTTCTTGTATACGATGTCCAGGTGCCTAGGAACACCCTCAGGACGACGGGACGACGTCTACATGGCAGCCCACCCCGCATTTGGTCATTGAAAAAAAAATTGGGGGCTGTTCTTGTAGACGTTGTCCAGGTGTCCAGGAGCACCGTCAGGACGACGAGACGTCGTCTTCAGGGAAGCCCACCACGATCTTGGTCATTAAGAAAAAAATTGGGCGCTGCTTCTGTAGACGATGTCCAGGTGCCCAGGGACAACCTCAGGACGACGGGACGTCGTCTACATGGCAGCCCACCCCGCACTTGGTCATTGAAAAAAAAATTGGGGGCTGTTCTTGTAGACGATGTCCAGGTGTCCAGGAGCACCGTCAGGACGACGAGACGTCGTCTTCAGGGAAGCCCAACACGATCTTGGTCATTAAGAAAAAAATTGGGCGCTGCTTCTGTAGACGATGTCCAGGTGCCCAGTAGCATCATCAGGACGACGGGACGTCGTCTACATGGCAGCCCACCCCGCACTTGGTCATTGAAAAAAAAATTGGGGGCTGTTCTTGTATACGATGTCCAGGTGCCTAGGAACACCGTCAGGACGACGAGACGTCGTCTTCAGGGAAGCCCACCACGATCTTGGTCATTAAGAAAAAAATTGGGCGCTGCTTCTGTAGACGATGTCCAGGTGCCCAGGAACACCCTCAGGACGACGAGACGTCGTCTTCCGGGAAGCCCATCACGATCTTGGTCATTAAGAAAAAAATTGGGCGCTGGTTCTGTAGACGATGTCCAGGTGACCAGGAACACCCTCAGGACGACGGGACGTCGTCTACATGGCAGCCCACCCCGCATTTGGTCATTGAAAAAAAAATTGGGGGCTGTTCTTGTAGACGTTGTCCAGGTGTCCAGGAGCACCGTCAGGACGACGAGACGTCGTCTTCAGGGAAGCCCACCACGATCTTGGTCATTAAGAAAAAAATTGGGCGCTGCTTCTGTAGACGATGTCCAGGTGCCCAGGGACAACCTCAGGACGACGGGACGTCGTCTACATGGCAGCCCACCCCGCACTTGGTCATTGAAAAAAAAATTGGGGGCTGTTCTTGTAGACGATGTCCAGGTGTCCAGGAACACCCGTCAGGACGACGGAGACGTCGTCTTCAGGGAAGCCCAACACGATCTTGGTCATTAAGAAAAAAATTGGGCGCTGCTTCTGTAGACGATGTCCAGGTGCCCAGTAGCATCGTCAGGACGACGGGACGTCGTCTACATGGCAGCCCACCCCGCACTTGGTCATTGAAAAAAAAATTGGGGGCTGTTCTTGTATACGATGTCCAGGTGCCTAGGAACACCCTCAGGACGACGGGACGACGTCTACATGGCAGCCCACCCCGCATTTGGTCATTGAAAAAAAAATTGGGGGCTGTTCTTGTAGACGTTGTCCAGGTGTCCAGGAGCACCGTCAGGACGACGGAGACGTCGTCTTCAGGGAAGCCCACCACGATCTTGGTCATTGAGAAAAAAATCGGGCGCTGCTTCTGTAGACGATGTCCAGGTGCCCAGGAGCACCGTCAGGACGACGGGACGTCGTCTACATGGCAGCCCACCACGAACTTGGTCATTAAGAAAAAAATTCAGGCGCTGCTTCTGTAGACGATGTCCAGGTGCCCAAGAACACCGTCAGGACGACGGGACGTCATCTACATGGCAGCGCACCCCGCACTTGGTCATTGAAAAAAAAATTGGGGGCTGTTCTTGTAGACGATGTCCAGGTGTCCAGGATCACCGTCAGGATGACGGGACGTCGTCTACAAGGCAGCCCACCCCGCAATTGGTTATTGAAAAAAAAATTGGGGGCTGTTCTTGTATACGATGTCCAGGTGCCCAGGAACACCGTCAGGACGACGGGACGTCGTCTTCCGGGAAGCCCATCACGATCTTGGTCATTGAGAAAAAAATCGGGCGCTGTTCCTGCAGACGATGTCCAGGTGCCCAGAAAAACCCTCAGGACGACGAGACGTCGTCTTCCGGGAAGCCCACCACGATCTTGGTCATTAAGAAAAAAATTGGGCGCTGTTCTGTAGACGATGTCCAGGTGACCAGGAACACCCTCAGGACGACGGGACGTCGTCTACATGGCAGCACACCCCGCACTTGGTCATTGAAAAGAAAATTGGGGGCTGTTCCTGCAGACGATGTCCATGTGTCCAGGAACACCGTCAGGATGACGGGACGTCGTCTACAGGGAAGCCCACCACGATCTTGGTCATTGAGAAAAAAATCGGGCGCTGTTCCTGTAGACGATGTCCAGGTGTCCAGGATCACCGTCAGGATGACGGGACGTCGTCTACAAGGCAGCCCACCCCGCAATTGGTTATTGAAAAAAAAATTGGGGGCTGTTCTTGTATACGATGTCCAGGTGCCCAGGAACACCCTCAGGACGACGGGACGACGTCTACATGGCAGCCCACCCCGCATTTGGTCATTGAAAAAAAAATTGGGGGCTGTTCTTGTAGACGATGTCCAGGTGCCCAGGAACACCCTCAGGACGACGGGACGACGTCTTCAGGGAAGCCCACCACGATTTTGGTCATTAAGAAACAAATCGGGCGCTGCTTCTGTAGACGATGTCCAGGTGCCCAGGAGCACCGTCAGGACGACGGGACGACGTCTTCAGGGAAGCCCACCACGATTTTGGTCATTAAGAAACAAATCGGGCGCTGTTCCTGCAGACGATGTCGGGGTGTCCAGGAACACCGTCAGGACGACGGGACGTCGTCTTCCGGGAAGCCCATCACGATCTTGGTCATTGAGAAAAAAATCGGGCGCTGGTTCTGTAGACGATGTCCAGGTGCCCAGAAAAACCCTCAGGACGACGAGACGTCGTCTTCCGGGAAGCCCACCACGATCTTGGTCATTAAGAAAAAAATTGGGGCGCTGTTCTGTAGACGATGTCCAGGTGACCAGGAACAACCCTCAGGACGACGGGACGTCGTCTACATGGCAGCCACCCCGCACTTGGTCATTGAAGTAAAAAATTGGGGGCTGTTCTGTAGACGATGTCCAGGTGTCCAGGAGCACCGTCAGGACGACGGAGAGTCGTCTTCAGGGAAGCCCACACGATCTTGGTCATTGAGAAAAAAAATTCGGGCGCTGCTTCTGTAGACGATGTCCAGGTGCCTAGGATACACCGTCAGGACGACGGGACGACGTCTACATGGCAGCCCACCCCGCACTTGGTCATTGAAAAAAAAATTGGGGGCTGTTCTTGTAGACGATGTCCAGGTGCCCAGGAACACCCTCAGGACGACGGGACGACGTCTTCAGGGAAGCCCCACCACGATCTTGGTCATTAAGAAAAAAATTGGGCGCTGCTTCTGTAGACGATGTCCAGGTGCCCAGGAGCACCGTCAGGACGACGGGACGTCGTCTTCAGGGAAGCCCACCACGATCTTGGTCATTAAGAAAAAATCGGGCGCTGTTCCTGCAGACGATGTCCAGGTGTCCAGAAACACCGTCAGGACGACGGGACGTCGTCTTCAGGGAAGCCCACCACGATCTTGGTCATTGAGAAAAAAATCGGGCGCTGCTTCTGTAGACGATGTCCAGGTGCCCAGGAGCACCGTCAGGACGACGAGACGTCGTCTTCCGGGAAGCCCACCACGATCTTGGTCATTAAGAAAAAAATTGGGCGCTGTTCTGTAGACGATGTCCAGGTGACCAGGAACACCCTCAGGACGACGGGACGTCGTCTACATGGCAGCACACCCCGCACTTGGTCATTGAAAAGTGAAAATTGGGGGCTGTTCCTGCAGACGATGTCCATGTGTCCAGGAACACCGTCAGGACGACGGGAGGTCGTCTTACAGGGAAGCCCACCACGATCTTGGTCATTGAGAAAAAAATCGGGCGCTGCTTCCTGTAGACGATGTCCAGGTGCCCTAGGATCACCGTCAGGATGACGGGACGTCGTCTACAAGGCAGCCCACCCCGCAATTGGTTATTGAAAAAAAAATTGGGGGCTGTTCTTGTATACGATGTCCAGGTGCCCAGGAACACCCTCAGGACGACGGGACGACGTCTACATGGCAGCCCACCCCGCATTTGGTCATTGAAAAAAAAATTGGGGGCTGTTCTTGTAGACGATGTCCAGGTGTCCAGGAACACCGTCAGGACGACGGGACGTCACGTCTTCAGGGAAGCCCACCACGATCTTGGTCATTAAGAAAAAATCGGGCGCTGTTCCTGCAGACGATGTCCAGGTGACCAGGAACACCCTCAGGACGACGGGACGTCGTCTTCAGGGAAGCCCACCGATCTTGGTCATTAAGAAAAAAATGGGCGGGCGCTGCTGACCAGGAACACCCTCAGGACGACGGGACTGTAGACGATGTCCAGGTGCCCAGGAGCACCGTCAGGACGACGGAGACCGGTCGTCTTCCGGGAAGCCCATCACGATCTTGGTCATTAAGAAAAAAATTGGCTCTGGTTCTGTAGACGATGTCCAGGTGACCAGGACACCGTCAGGACGACGGACGTCGTCTTCAGGGAAGCCCACCACGATCGTGGTCTTGAGAAAAAAATCGAGGCGCTGCTTCTGTAGACGATGGTCCAGGTGCCCAGGAACACCTCAGGACGACGGGACGTCGTCTACAGGGCAGCCACCCCGCACTTGGTCATTGAAAAAAAAATTGGGGCTGTTCTGTGACGAGAGGTGTCCAGACACCGTCAGGCACGGACGTGTCCAGGAACACCGACTTGGTCATTGAGAAACGGGTCCTGTTCGTGTAGTCGGTCCAGGACACCGTCAGGAAGCCTTCAGACCACCACGATCTTGGTCATGAGAAAAAAATCGGGCTGCTGTTCTGTAGACGATGACCAGGTGTCCAGGAACACCCTCAGGACGACGGGATGTCGTCTACAAAGCAGCCCACCCCGCACTTGGTCATTGAAAAAAAATTGGGGCTGCTTCTGTAGACGATGTCCAGGTGCCCAGGAGCACCGTCAGGACGACGGGACGACGTCTTCAGGGAAGCCCACCACGATCTTGGTCATTAAGAAACAAATCGGGCGCTGTTCCTGCAGACGATGTCGGGGTGTCCAGGAACACCGTCAGGACGACGGGACGTTGTCTTCCGGGAAGCCCATCACGATCTTGGTCATTGAGAAAAAAATCGGGCGCTGGTTCTGTAGACGATGTCCAGGTGCCCAGGAACACCCTCAGGACGACGGGACGTCGTCTACATGGCAGCCCACCCCGCACTTGGTCATTGAAAAAAAAATTGGGGCTGTTCCTGCAGACGATGTCCATGTGTCCAGGAACACCGTCAGGATGACGGGACGTCGTCTACAGGGAAGCCCACCACGATCTTGGTCATTAAAAAAAAAATTGGGGCTGCTTCTGTAGACGATGTCCAGGTGCCCAGGATCACCCTCAGGACGACGGGACGTCGTCTACCTGGCAGCCCACCCCGCACTTGGTCATTGAAAAAAAAATTTGAGGCTGTTCTTGTAGACAATGTCCAAGTGTCCAGGAACACCCTCAGGAAGACGGGTCGTCGTCTTCAGGGAAGCCGACCACGATGTTGGTCATTAAGAAAAAAATCGGGCGCTGCTTCTGTAGACGATGTCCAGGTGTCCAGGAACACCGTCAGGATGACGGGACGTCATCTACAGGAAAGTTCACCACGATCTTGGTCATTGAGAAAAATATCGGGCGCTGTTCCTGCAGACGATGTCCAGGTGTCCAGAAACACCGTCAGGACGACGGGACGTCGTCTTCTGTAGACCATGACCAGGTGCCCAGGAACACCCTCAGGACGTCGGAACGTCGTCTACAAGGCAGCCCACCCCGCACTAAGTCATTAAGAATAAATTCAGGCGCTGTTCCTGTAGATGATGTCCATGTGTCAAGGAATACCGTCAGGACGACGGGACGTCATCTACATGGCAGCGCACCCCGCACTTGGTCATTGAATAAAAATTGGGGGCTGTTCTTGTAGACGATGTTCAGGTGTCCAGGAACACCCTCAGGACGACGGAACGTCGTCTTCAGGGAAGCCCACCACGATCTTGGTCATTGAGAAAAAAATCGGGCGCTGTTCCTGTAGACGACGTCCAGGTGTCCAGGAACACCGTCATGACGACGGGTCGTCGTCTTCAGGGAAGCCGACCACGATCTTGGTCATTAAGAAAAAATTCAGGCACTGCTTCTGTAGACGATGTCCAGGTGTCCAAGAACACCGTCAGGACGACGGGACGTCATCTACATGGCAGCGCACCCCGCACTTGGTCATTGAAAAAAAAATTGGGGGCTGTTCTTGTAGACGATGTCCAGGTGTCCAGGAACACCCTCAGGACGACGGACGTCGTCTACATGGCAGCCCACCCCGCACTTGGTCATTGAAAAAAAATTGGGCTGCTTCGTGTAGACGAGTCCCTAGGTTTCAGGACATCCGTCAGGACTACAGGGACGTCGCCTTCAGGAATGGAAGCCCACCACGATTTATGTGTCATTAAGAAACAAATCGGGCGCGTTCCTGCAGGACGATGTCTTGGTGGGTCCAGTAACACCGTCAGGACTGACGGGACGTCCGTTCTTCCGGGTAAGCCCATCACGATCTTGGTCATTGAAAAAAAAATTGCGGGCTGTTCCTGCAGACGAAGTCCATGTGTCCCAGGAACACCGTCAGGATGACGGGACGTCGTCTACAGGAAGCCCACCACTGAGATCTGGTCCATTAAAAAAAAATTAAGGCTGCTTCTGGTAGACGATGTCCAGTGCCCAGGATCACCCTCAGGACGACGGACGTCGTCTACCTGGCACCCACCCCGCACTTGGTCATTGAAAAAAAAATTTGAGGCTGTTCTTGTAGCC